>JAQZBX010035890.1:0-24370 GCA_029593785.1 Cabassous unicinctus
GCTTTATGGCCTGGTATCTGTGGACTTCTACCCCAAATAAATACCCTTTATAAAGACCAACCCATTTTTGGTATTTCACATTAGCACCCCTTTGGCTGACTAATACACACCCCATTTTATGTATAAGAGAAGTCTAGAGATTTGGGATTGGAGGTGTTGGGTTGAGAAGACTTTCTGGCCTTCAGTGCTGCCATGGGACCAGAGCAGAGTGTGATGAGAGAATCCTTGGGAGAGTTTCACCATATCCCAGTATATAGGAACCAGAGAAAAGGTATGAAGGCAAGAGGTTGCCATTGGCTGGAGCAGCCAGAGCAAAGGGAGAGGCTGCTGGGAAGTGATCTGCCTTTCCAGAGGGTCACAGAGTGCTCTCAGTGTACAGACAGGACGCTGTGCAAGGCTGCCTGGCTTGAGCCTCCCTGAAAGGGTGGTGGGAGGTAAAGTGCCTGAGAAGGAACTGTAGGACCTGGGTCCATGGGAGGCGAGCCAGATGGCACACACAGGGAAGGGAATGGCAGCACAGCGGTCCCCAACGGAAAGATGGTCATCCCAAGAGGCACCAGCAATTGTTGGTCTACCTTGACAGAGGATGCTTGACAGTCAAGAAAGAAGTGCAAACAGCACCAGCTACATAAAAAGATCTTCTTGCACCTTTACCACTCACTCCTTCCTCATCCATCTTCTTCTGCCTAACTCTAAAAATGCCAGTAGAAGTCCAGTGGGGTGAGGGGAGAAGGGAAGAGAAGGAAGAGGAGAAGAGCAGAGGAGAAGGAGGAGGAGAAAAATGGAAGATGAGACCCCAGTGCCCTTCTTACTGCTTGTCAATAGGACCTTAAGTCAAGTTTGAGCATAGATGGGGCAAGCACCTTAAATTAGATGAGGAATTTTGACATTAAATTGGACTAGACTGTTGAATATCTAAAAACAAGATGATTTTAATACTCAGAAATTATCATAACTGCCATGAGATTTGCTTGGAATATCATCCTTGGCAAATCCTTCCCAGGCAAGTTTGAAGCTGAGGTAGGAGGAAAATAAAGTTATTTCCAGATTTTATCTTACCAAACATAGCTTATTCAAAATGCCAGTTATAGAACCAAAGAAGGAGCTGAGAGGGAGACTAACAGGGACGAAACCTACTTTAGATACTTAGACCAGAGAAGGCCAAGGTGGCAGTCACGTGTGGGAGAGGGAGCCATCCCCGATCATTCCAGGCAGGGGAAGAATATGTGCAAAGGCTCTGAGGCAGGAAAGAGGAAGCCCTGTGGCCACAGGGTCAGAAGCAGGGCAGAGCACAGGAAGCCGTGTGGTTCACAGGGAAGAGTGTGGATTGATTCCCAGCGCATTGCAGAGCTTACACAGTGAAATGGTGTGGTTTGACCGGCACGCTTAAAACCACTCTTGCTGTTGTTTGAGACTGGATTAAGGCAGTAAACGTGGGGAGACCAGCTGGAAGGACACAATGTACTTCTTATAGAAAGGGAATGGTAAGTTCTCTGTGGTTGCTTTCCCCAAGTTTACAGACTCCAGAAAACCCAAAAGACTGGTGACCACAGATACTTCAGGCTCCCTATGACTAAAGCCATCTACTGGAATTAATCAAACAAACAAAAGAAAACATGCCTTTGCAAGAAGAACTGGCATGCACAGTGAGAGCTAGGTAACACACTATATATGTACATAGATATGAATGCATGTGTGTGTATATTCCATATGTATGTAACTGTACACATGTATATGTGTATGTATGTATGTATTACAACATAATATACAACTTCTAATCTCTCCTTTCAACATGAGGGTATTTTTTTTGGTTGTTCAGGGGCCACCTTTATTACAATCCATTTTAAAGGAGTTTTTTGTTTTTTTTGTACACCCTGCCTCAAAGAGAAGAATGAGATTTTTTTTTTAACAGTTTGGAATACAAGCACAAAATACTGTCAATTATCAGAAAAGACGTTGATTCTTTTTTCTCACCAGCAGTAACACTGAGCCCATAAAGAGAGGCTGCAAACACCTCCTAGTATTTGAGACAATTTCCCGGGAAGCCCCACTTCCTCGTGTGCATTTGAGCCTTATTTTAATAGCCACTTATATCCAACAGTTGTTTGGTGCCGCACACCATTCCAAGCACTTTACATATATTATAATAATCCTCCATCACAAAAACTCCTTAAGGTAAGAACTGTTATTATACCTATTTTAGAGCCAAAGAAACTGAAGCACAGAAAGGTCAGATAACATATCCAAGGACCCCAGGTAGTCAGTGCTGTCACTAATGTTGCCACTCTAATCCTAGCTGCCTCTGACTCTAATTCCAAGTTTGGGACCTTTACCTGAATTTCCACCCCTACTCCCCAAGCCCCGGACTGGATGCTTGCCTATGTCCACTCTAGCTGCTGGGCCTAATCTATCTGCCATATGCACTGGCTCTGTGTGGTCCTTTGCATCTCGACATCCACCATCATCTCTGGTGGGAATTCTCAGGACTGCACTCAGTTGCCATGTAGGAGATAATGAGATCAAGACCGACAGTGGATGCTGAACAGCTTATACCAGCTTGCAAGAACCAATTGTATGCACCTCCTCTCTGCTCTGTGTCTAGTGGCTTGACATCAGCCACGATGGGAGTATTTACACCATGGAAATTGGCAAATGCCAAATACCAGGGTTTCTACAGGGAGAAAGCCAGGCCACTTGTTACACATTTTCCAGCTTACCACTTTGGACAGACAACAGAGATAATAAAAACTGTCTCATAGACAGTGTCTTCCTCATAGACCTTGATACGTAAACTATTCCTAATTCCCAGGTCCCTGTCAAAAGAAGTTCAGCTGAAACTATGCATGTAGGAACCATCCCTTTTTGTCTAGAATGAGAATATCCCCCCCTTAACCTCTGCTGCTTGCCTTGCTGCCCTGAGAGGAATAGGCTGGGAAACGTTTTCATGCTTTCCTACATTCTGTTGAGCTTGCAGTCTTGCTGGACAGAGGGAGCCAATCTCAGGTGCTTAACATCAAATTGCTTATTGGAACAGCTGCTGCTTTCAGCTTAGTAAGCAGGACATTCAAGGGTGGTGCTTTCTGGCCGTGGTGCTGCAGCCAGTCAAAAATTAGTGTTAGGGATAGAAAATAAGAAACAAAAGGAAAACCACATGATGGTTTGATACTAGTCACAATCAGAAGCCTCCTTTACACTTTTAAACCCTGTGCAGAGTGGAGGCAAGAATTTGAACACTGAAATAAGAAAGACTTGCATCTGAGCCTTGGCTCCACCACTTGCCAGTTGTTCTGATGGAATGAAAAGGAGAGAAAGAAAAGGCTAAGTGTATTGAATACCACGGAGACTTCTCGAAGCAAAGAAGAAAAGACTCTTCACTATGATGAGAGCTCAGTGGTGATTTTAGCACAGCACTCATTCACTTGTTTACCAATATTCATTGGGTACCAACTGTGTGCCATGCTATGTACTAGAATCTGAGGATAGAGCTATGAACAATAGAATCACACCCCTGCCCTCAGAGCTGACAGCCTAGTGGGAAACAGAAACATTACACGTGTAGTAACAATAACATTTGGTGTTTGCTGTGATAAGAAAACTAAATGAGCCATGGGCACATAGTAGAGGGGCAGGGGGGAGACATGTGGCTGACCTAGTCCAGGGACCAGGGACTATCTCCCCATAAAGTCCTGCTCACAGAGTGAAGGGGTAGGTTGACCAGAAAGCCACAACTGATAGGAGGACAGCATGACTGGGACTCATCACTCTTGAAGCAGTCTTGTAAGAGCACTAGACAATATGGGTTTAGAAGTCAGAGACCCATGTTCAAATCCTGGCTCCACCACTGAAGAGCTGTAAAACGCTGAGCAAGTCATTTAACTTTGATGCGCTCCATGCCTTCACCTTGTATAGGGACGGTAATAAGTCTTAGTTTCTAGGTTTGCTATTTTAATTAACTTAGTTAATGTGGGGTATAGTACTTACATGGTGCATGGCACATAGTAAGTACTCAATAAATGATAGTTATATGTGAAGATTAAGCAATGAGAATAATATTTTAAAAATTAAAGATCTCTTTAACTGCACACACTGGCAGTGTGAGTGAGTGCCAAAATATCTAGCAGCAGAAGAATTTAATGAGGCTTAGTGGTCTCATCCTGTAAGGTAAATTGAGAATTTGCACAGCAAGAGGCTTCCATCGTGCTTGTGCATTAAAGCCTTCCAGGAGAGCCAGCATTTGTTTCCAGCAGCAGCAGCAAGAATGTGTGCTGTCCTTTCCAGCCCTCCTTGTCTTGCTTTTATCCAAAATGTATCGCCCACCTGCCGTTACTCTATTCCCATATTTTCCCAGGTAGGTTTCCATTTCATTCTTTTCAATAAAGAGCAATTGGATAGATATTATTTAATTCATTTATCTTTATAAAACCTTTATTTTAAACAAATTCATGAATCAGGAATAAAAACATTATATAATGGTGTGCACCAATTTGGTGTTAGGGAAAATGTGGTCACTGTGGAGATGTGAACCCACTTGAAAGTTTGAGTTAAACAGATCAATGCAATTGCTACCAGTAGCTTCCCTGAAATGTGCCGCCTCCTTTTCCATCCCTCTGGTTAGGTAGGTAAATTTGAAGGGCTGTAATACTTCTGCATGCTGTATTTGTGGCTAGGGCGATAGGCTGTGATGCATTGTCTCCTTTGCACTTTTGCTCACCTTACCATAAATTATCAAAAGAGGTAGCAAAATGCAAGTTGCTCAGTCCCCTGCTTTAATCTAGTGCGACGGGTCACAATGGCTTTGTTCCTTGGCCAAACACGCCAGGGAGCTGCTTTCACATATTAATGTGACATGACTTGGAAAGTAACAATAACTATGACAAGATAAAGGAAATTAGTTAAAACTTAATTAAAACCACATGGATAACAAGTAGTATACTGTATGTTTAGTAGCTTGAATTCTTTGTTGCTCGATTGGAAAAAAAGGGAAAAAGATGTTTTGCAGCAAGCATGAGGACCCCAATTAGTAAAGAGCATTTCACCCTCGTCTGAAATGATCCAATCAAAATCAGGATCAAAAGCAAAAGAAATTGGTGATGGTGATGCTTGCCCGCACTCTCCCTGCCTCACACAGGACAGAGTAAGAAGACAAGAAGAGAGTTTTCATCAACTCAGAGACTGAAAGCACTGAGCCAGCGATTACCACATTTTAACCTGCTTAAAATCACCTGGGGTCACTTATTAAAAAGTCAGTTCCGGGGATACAATCTCAGACATTCTAATTGGGTGGGTCTGGTGTGGACGACCTGGAATCTTCATTTTTAGCTGGAATGTTTCCGTGTCAAAGTTATTTTTAATCAAAATCTATTTGATTAAAATAGACAACGTGGGGGGATGCTCTGAGATTAGTAAATATCCTGCTCTTCATGAAACTTTGATCCTTAGTTTTAGCATCCATGGGTTAGCCTTACCTAAACCAATTACTATCATCATGTTGCAGAATGGTGATTTTCTAACTCCTACATTTATTAGCTGGCATTATTATTTCTTTCCTCTACATTTAGTAGCTGGGATTTAGTCTTTCTTCCTTGTTCCTTCTACATTAGTTGGAATTCTACCATAGGAAGACTCTCCTTTTGACTGTGTATGGGTGTTTATTTTGTTCAATGGGCGATTGATCCATTTTTGGTGCTCAAATCATCCCGTATTTGACCATCAGTAGCCTGTTCAAGCTGGCTCCCATGACCTTTTAAGTACTTCCTTACTTTCTGGGCAATAAGATCTTCCACACACGTCTTATATTTTCCCTACACAGCCCTAAAATCAGACGTTTTTCTAAGGAGCCCTTGCTCATTTGGGGGGAGCATGGTACTTGGAAATATATTGCTGCACTGAGAAGACAGAGCCTCATTTCTGTGGCATTCCTGCCCGAAAGGCATAGCCTAAATCTAATCGTAAGGAAACATCAGATAAACCCAAACTGAGAAGTAGTCTACAAACAAGAGCCTGTACTTACACTTCAAAAATGCCAATGTCTTAAAAGACTAAGACAAAGAACTCTTCCAGGTCAAAGGAGATTAAAGAGATATGACACTTAAATGTAATGCACAACACTGTTTAGGATCTTGCCCCGAATTTTTTAAAACGCTGTATGAAACATATTTTTTCAACAATGGCAAAATTTGAGTAAGGACTCTAAATTAGATAACAGTATTGTACTAATGTTAAATTTTCTGATTTTGAAAGACAGAATGATTAAGAAAATGTGGTTAAATGTCAGGAAGGGCAAATAGGAATTCTTTGTAATATTCTGGCAACTTCACTATCAGTTTAGATGTATTTTCAAGTAAAAAGTCTATAAAAATTGACTATGTAACATTAAGGCAAGTTTTCCAAAGTATGTTACTCATCCAGGGATACAAGTCAGGCAGGCAAGTTTTCATATTATATGTTTATTTTAATATGTTTTTAAAATATATGTATATATATAATTTTATAAAATATAGCACATCTAACTCATAATTTCGTGGCTATTACCACTTAGTTGAGGCTGAGTTTAAGGCAATCCATTTAAAGAAAATGAAGCAGTCTGTAAATAAATGCACAAGTGCTGTGAAGATATGGCCAAAGTCGTGAATGCTGGAAAAGACGGACTGAAGCTTCAGAAACACAGATTGAAAAGGTTGCTTAGAGGAGGAAGACTAGTTTCTTCCAGACACAGCTGCATGCTCAATAGCAGAGGCATATAACCTAAATTCTTCCAGTTTCCTTGTCCTGATCTATAAAATGGGAATAAGGATTTTTGTCCATACCATTTTCTGTGATGAATGCAAAAGGTATTGACTAGGACAAGGGATGTTAAAGTAAAGCCCTGAAAATACACTGATGTAACCCAAGCATGCCCGTCATTTCTCTATTTAACACCACACTCACCAATGCCTTCACCAGCCAGCCAGCCAGCATGGCAAGGACACTCTTCTTCCCTCCTCTTCTTGTCCTTCCACTCCCTCATCTCACTTCCCACATTTGGAAGGGCAGGATGAAAGTCAAACCTCTGAGCACAGCAGCTCCAACAGCCTCCAAAGGGAGGACCTCATTGGCTATTGTTAGCTTTTGTCGACTTCAGTAGATGTCCTTCAGCACAGTCATTCTTCCCCGTTGCTGGGGTAGCCATGAGCGCGCTGGACCTTTGGGGACATGAGTAGTGTTTTGGGGGAATCATCATGATGTAAATGCCTATTTCATTGTTTGACTTTAATAAACCCCTTGCTATGTCTAGGGTAAACATGAATAGTTTCAAGTAATTTTCACATACTATTCATTGACATTTGAGAACACAGAAGAATTAGCATGGAAAAGTATTATTTAGGTCAGAAAAACGTGGATTTCGATCCTGGCTCTCTATTTTCAACCATGTGATGTTAGACAAGTTACTTAACCTGTCAAAGTGTCCATTTCCTCAGTGGAAAATTGGATTACCACAACCTACCTCATCAGGTAGTTGTTGGCATTTAAGAGATAATGAAGTCGGACTGTGATTTTCAAACTTTAAGGTGCATGCAAACAATCTTGGGATTCTTGTTAAAAGGCAGAGTCTGATTCTGTGGGTCTGCTGTGGGACCTGAGATCCTGCATTGCTAAAAAGCTCCCACAGTGAGGCTGTGGCTACAGGTCCAGGGACCACACTCAGAGTAGAAAGGGCTTGTGGCTCTGAGGAGAATGGTTAACCCACAGCAGATTCTTTATGTTCCTTTCTCACTCTACTCCTCCCAGCAACTTCCTCGTTTTCTAAAGAGGTCTGTCAACTGAAAGAAGTTACTAAGAAAAGCCAACACAAAGAGCACACACACAAAAAAAACTAGTCTAAGAAATTTGCAGCTCTAGACTAGAGGCTGATTAGGGTCAAAAGAAGATATATTTAAACCTAATTAAGATAAAGGATCTCTCATTAGGCTGAGAGAAAGTCTAAGTGTAAAAACTCTGAGGACACCTTGACTTCTGTCAGATTCCTGTCAGAAAAATGTTGCATCAAGGGAACACACTGACAGCTGTGAAGAGTGACAGTCCTGACTAATTCTGAAGGCATTTTTTAATATGGTAAAACTCAGGAAATAATAATGCCTTATGGTGATAAATCACTTTAAACTTCACAAAACCCTTTCACAAGCTTAAGATACCCTGGTTCTTACTTCTTATAACTGTTATTGCCCATATCAAATTGGAGACCGTAAACTCCTTGAAGGCATTTGGCAAAGGTCTGTCATCTAGTAAGCATTGGACAAAGGCTGGTTTGAAAAGAGGCTTTTTTCCCCATCTTCAAATACAAATACCACATCTCATTGAAGCTAAGTTACCATCGATTACATGATGCCCTATTATTTTATGTACCACTAAGAAAGAAAACATCAAATCCTGTCATTTAACTCTTTTGCACCATTGATTGTAAGGCACATCCTGATTTCAGAGATGTTGAAGTGGGGGCAGGGGTGGCAGTGGGGAATGTGTGTCTTGGAATTGACGAGCCGCCGTCATTGCACACTGCTGTGGAATTGCCCACCCAGAGCAGACATGAATGGTTAAATGGCAAATGGCTAAGACTGGTGAGGAAGGAGACAAATAGGCACAGGGGGGTATTTCTTGATAGAACAAAGGGTGTTGCATAGATTCAGTGACTTTTGAGCAGTTGGGAATCTTTTTTGTTGTCAGAGGACAGACAAGCTGGCGGCCATCTTTACTCAGGCAAAGCTTAGATGGGCTCCTGCCTTCCTGGTGAAGCAAAGACCCAGAAGAACAGCAGAATCCATGAGATGCCGTTGGTAGGCTAGCAGCCCTTGAACAGAAAACTTACCGAAGAAGGAGGCAAAATGTCATGATTGCCTCAAGTTCCTCAAATCTGCGTAGCAGGTATTAGGGCAACCCAAAGCTAGAGAAATAGGGTAAGGGTGACAGGAACCCTGAGAATTCTCTGCCACTGACATAAAAGCCTTGGTTCAGGGCAGAAACCTTTCTGCTGTGAACAGACATGGGTCAGGTAACCGTATCACGTTAAAGGGGGCTGTTAAAAGAGCTGACCACGCTGAATGCCAGCTCCCGGGGCCCAGAAGGGACAGATGAGTAAAGCAGAATGGCCATGAGTGAGCTCACCCCTATCTGGGTGAGCTCGGTGTCAGCATAACTCCGAGAGTGTCAGCAATGGCCCCCTTGGCTCCCAGTCGCCCTATATTTGAGTAGAAAGGACAATACATATTAAGTTTCTCCCTTCAAGGAATGACCTTGGGCAAATTACTTAACGTCTCTCATTTTCTTCATCTATAAAATAGAGAGAGTAATACACCCACCTTGCTTTAATGAGAGGGTGAAATAAGTTAATACACAAGAACCCTCAGAACAGGCCCTGGGCTATGGCGATCACTCCATAAGCATTAGTTATACACTACTATCATCTGACGCAATTCTCTGACACAATGGCGTGCCTCAGCGCTGGATTAGTGACCACGCCACGGGGTGCAACATATGCCTGCAGTATCCCCAAATTTTTCTCCCAAATTAACAAAAAATAAATAAATAAAGGTGGACTTACACAGGCAAAGGGCAAATGAAAAGAGCACAACTGCTAGAAAGAGTCCAGTTCCAGACAGCCAGGAGCATGGCTTCCAAGAACCGTGACCACACAGCTTGACGAGAAGCAGCCTCGCAGCTACAGCAGCTCAGAGCAAGCAAGTCCCCAGCCCACCGCGCCTCTGCTCCGTGCCTTCTTTCAGGATGCAGATCGTGTGCCGTGTAATCTGTCTTGTGCACAAAAACATTAACCTCTGGAATCAAATGTGTCTGTTAATAAACCAACATGCCGCTCACACCAGCACCCCCCTCGCCGCATCCCCCCGCTGGAGCCACGATGCAAGCACATCACATTTGTCAGCTGGTTCAACTCTGTAGGCATGACATAATTTGGAAAAGTGAAAGATCCCAAATTATCTTATCCTGAGGTGACAAATCAAAAACAGTACCCACAAGCCCAGACAGTTTACTTGCCAAATAAACAAAGTGCAGTGGAAGTGAGGGTATCAATCTCATAACAATTTAGTAAAACCGAGTTTATTTCTTATCTGTGAGATTAATGGACCAGGCTGTAACTGCACCTCTAATTGTGACTGAACAGAAATTAGGTGCTGTTTTTAATCTATTCTGCGGTAACATAATAATGTCATGTCACAAAAGTTCATAAAGGAAGGGTTTGCACTTATCTGTGGATTTATTTAAACTACCCAGTGACTAGCCATTAATGTAAAAATTATTAAATTTTTCTCAGATACCCTCTCGTTAAAAAAAATATATATATAAATGAGGTATAACTTAACTAGTGAAAACATCTTCTTGCTAAATAAAGGAAACTTTATTTTTCTATTATAGGCAGAATAATAGAAAATGTTTATTTATATGGCTAATATTGGCTATTTAAAAATCTGTTGATATTTGTATAGCTTTATGATACTTTGCTGAATGTATTTGTTTCAATAGCTCTTCATTTTACCTCTTCCACTTGATTTTGAATGGTTGCCAGAGGCCATTTTCCCTGCTTCCAGGTCTGAGCTGGGACACAAACCCTTGAAAAGCTGGGGCAAGGAAGGACAAGGTGGCAAAAGGGGGAATGAGGAGAGAATTTTGTTTCCTCTAGGCCAGATAACCAGCAGAGCAGACTGAATGCTTTCAGAGGCCCATTCACAAAGTCTAGCATCTTTTCCTGCTCTAAATTTTGCCAACAAAGTTTGTATACCTAATGAAAGCTCACATGACTAAAAAAGAAAAGTCAGACCCAGTAAATTTTTTTCCACATGGAATGTGGAATGTGTTTTTTCCTCAGAACTCCATATTCCATCAACAAGACTCTGGATAAGTACAAGGAAGGGATTCATCCTGAGAAAAAAATCAAGTTTATTAGAGAAGCAAGAGAAGGTAATGCATACACAAAGAGGCAAAGACAGAAATTTCCAAATAATCCCCAAGTGCAGATAAAGCTGAACCCTTGGGCCGTTGCTGATTTGGGAGACAAGTTCAATTTGGATGATCCATATTACACTTGTGTGTAAACTGATTTGAAAGGAAAATTACAATGAACCAACTCTGAAGTCCAGTCATTAGGGCAGAGGATGACCTGTGCTCACGGACTAGCTCAGGAATTTCCAGACCAGACACATCCACGTGAAATACTCTACCCTGTGCATGCATGTGTGTGTCTATGTTAGTTTTTGCTTTGTTTTTGTTTTTCAGTCAAAGTATTGCCCCATGCCTAAATTACCCAAACCATGTATGGTCAATACCTAGCAAACATACAATAAATGTTCTATAAAAACGGGTCCTTTTAATAAGGAAGTTTTACTAAATGTTCTAAAACGATATAAATGTGCTGTATAAAATGGCCCTTTTCCCTGAGCCTCGGAGGAGTTGCGGCACCTACTCTCCAGTTCATTGGACTCACCCAGGACAGCTGACAGAGAGGTGAGGATGGACAGCCACCACACCAGGGAGCCGAGAGAGTCTACAGCTGCAAGCAGGAGAATCCCATCCATCAGCAATATGGGATCGAGGTCCCCTCTCGGTTGGGGGTGGAGTGAGTGTCACCATCCCAGAATCCTCGGGATTGGCGAATAAAATATGGACTAGAGTGGACTTGCTGGTGTTCTGCTGTGGACTTATTGTGATTCTAGCAATGGAAGAAATTGTGTCATTGATGTGGAGACAGTGCCCACTGGGAGTGCTGGGGTTGGGGAGGAGGGAAAAAGAGGTGTGGTATGGGGGCATTTTCAGGACTTGGAATTGACTTGGATGACGTTGCAGTGACACATGCAGGCCATTGTATGTCCTGCCATAGCCTACAGAATTGAGTGGGAGAGTGTGTAAATTACAATGTAAACTCTAGTCCATGCTTGGTGGCAATGCTCCAAGGTGTGTTCATCAGTTGCAATGAATGTACCACACTAGTGAAGGAGGTTGTTGATGTGGGGAAGGGTGGGAGGTCTAGGGAGTGGAGAATATGGGAATCCCGTATATTTTTTTATGTAAAAATTTATGTAATCTAATTATCTTTTAAAAATAAATGAAAAATATGTTTTTTAAAAAAGAGAAAAAAATGGCCCTTTTTACTAAGGATGACCAAATGACCATAGGACACCCTCATTTAAGAAAGAACTAAATGACAAGAAGAAAAAATCTTGGAAACCATTACTTCCTCTTTGTGACCACTTCATTTTCACCAAAGACATCTTCACAAGTGGAAGGAAACTGCATGTCAAGAATTTCTAACTGCCCTTTTAAAGCCTCAGTCTGAGCCCCACCTCTGTGATCATAAGAGTGTTGCTAGCTGGAAGGTTCTCAAACCCTTCTTGGTCTTATGCCTGTTGGTGAAGGATTCAAGGTCTGATTCTGACACTGAGAGCAGAGCAAAGCACTGAAGTTCTGAATTTCCTTTGTTTGTGGCCCTGAAATGTCCTCTATGACTAGAAAGATTAAGCAGAAATCCATGGAGTGGGCATCTCACTTTCTTCTCATCAATAAGATCTAACCAAAAGAATAGCTTGATTCCACACCAACAATGCCAATAAAGAATCATATTAAAGACCTACATAAAAGAGCTGGGATAATTGCTTTCTAAAAGAATAAGAAGACTTGACACAAGATAATGGGGAAGGAAGATCTGGAAGCAAATAATTAAATATTATGGGGTAGGTGTTAAACTCAAGGTAAATGAAAAGTATCATGTGACTTGCAGAAGGGA
This sequence comes from Cabassous unicinctus, assembly GCA_029593785.1. Classification (NCBI taxonomy): domain Eukaryota; kingdom Metazoa; phylum Chordata; class Mammalia; order Cingulata; family Chlamyphoridae; genus Cabassous; species Cabassous unicinctus. The sequence continues at coordinate 12,767 of JAQZBX010035890.1, forward strand.
TCCACAACACCTCTCTAGAAGTCAGGAGGGTATCATGAGAAGGTGTTATTTCACCTAGGTAATAAAGGACAAGAGAGAACTGGTCAGTTGGATAAGCAGGAGAAAATTCTAGAATAAAGAAAGAGCAGTGCAGAGTCATTGAGATATCTAAGTGGAGAATGTGCAGTCCATATCTCTGAATATTAAGCAGAATGGGAGTGCAAATAGAAGGTGAATCCTGAAAGGTAGGAGGAGAATGGATTCTGAAAGTTCTTATTTACCATGCTAAGGAGTTTGGATTGATCTTGGTGAAGTCAGAAGCTTGAAGGAACTTTAAATCATGGGGACAACAAAGTGATATTGGATCACTGGAGACTATGTGGAGAATGAGTGAAAGAGGAGGGAAAACATTTATGGAAGCTTTTGTAATTTTCTAGGTATGAAATGAGGCTGAAAAGGAGTGGATCTGAAAGACATCTGTAATTTAGAATTTGCAGGACACCTTGACCAGCTAAATAAGGGGAATAAAGAAGGGAAGAAGAAATGAATGATGTCTAGATTTTTATATTGTATGGTTGGGTGGAAACTGGCATCATTAATCAAGAAGAATCAGGTTTGCATAGTTTGAGTCTGAGGGGCTGAAGGGAAGCCAAGCATCGATGCTCAGTAGGCAGTGGAAAATATTAATCTAGTTAGAACATTTTATTTGTAACAGGTTCTTATGACTTTAATTTCTGCAATGTTTTGAAAATTTGAGAATTATTCAGAGAGGGCAGAAAACATACTCCATGTCCTCTTGGAACTTATATTACCACAGAGTCTCATCTAAAACTTTTGCCTACTCAAATCCTCTCCAAACTCCCATTTTCCTTCATGGCAAAGTTCAGTTCCCATCTCCAGGAAGCTTTCTTCTATTCCCAAAACTCATAGACATCTCCCTCTTCTCTGAATCCCACTGTCACAGTACATGCTGATAATGCCATTCCTTTGGCATTTATATGATGCTTTGTGCCTAAATGTCCGTTAATTTTTTATGAATATGTTCCTTGTTCTCACCAAATAAATTGGTAATATCTTCAAAGGCAGGAGTTGTATTTCATTCTTTTATTTTCAGCCAAAAAAACTTTGCACAATGTCCAGCAGAATATGACAGTGTAGTGGAGACAGACCTTCTGGGCCTAAATCCCAGATTTGCCACTAGTCTATCACCCTGGGTAAGTTATTTACTCTAAGTCTCAGTTTCTCATCAAAATATGAAGACAATAATCATATCTACTTCATAGAGTTGTGATGAAAATTAAATAACAAATGCAAGGCACTCTCTACATTCCTAGGACATAGCAAGGGTTTGATAAATAATTGTGCTACTTGGGACAAGTTAGGATGTGCTGCATTAACAAACAATCTCAGAGTGTCAGTGGCTTAAAACAATAAGATTTATTTCTCCTTCATGATATAGGCTGTAATGGATTAATAAGGGATTTCTGTTCATTGAGTCACTCAAAAACCCACGCTGACAAAATAGCCACTATCTTGAATGTTGCTAGTTGCCATGTCAGAGGGAAAGACAGCCCTGAACTGCAACTGAATATTCCAGAATGAAAGTGACATGTGTCACTTCCACCCAACTCATTGGTCTCAGTAGTCATATGGCCTCATCCAACCACATGGGGATGGGGAATTACAATCCTACCATGTGCCCAGAAGGAAAAAAGAACTGGATCTCAACTGACTACCAAAATATTAGTTGTGCTGTTGTTCTTCTGCTCGTCTCACAAGTTATTCCATGAAAGTGCTTTAGTGTTTCACACTAAAGGCTCAATAAGTGCTAGCTAGTAATGGTATTAGTACCAGTAAATTTTCACATAAATAGAATTCTTTTAAGTGTATTCAAGCCTAAATAACCTCACAAAGGTGAGATTATTTTAACCTGATATGTATACCCCAAGTAAAGTTGAAGAAGGTAATATAAAAGTTAATGCATGCTTGATATAAAATAATAGAAAGCAGGTTTTTAAAAAGCTATCAGTTCCACCACTCAGAAACAAACATTTTTAACATCAAGTCCCTTTTTCCAGTCTTTTTTCTATTCATGGGTCTTTGTCTGCTTACATTTTATATAATAATATATAGATAATTTTTATCCAAAAATTTTCATTTAGGGATTTCCCTGTGTTATGGAAAGTTTTCCTGTCCATCCACACCCCAAACCTGCTCCTCCTCTAGCATTCTTTTCCTTCATAAGGGCACCATCTTCCTGCCAACTAGTCAAGCCACACACCTGGGAATTACCCTTGTCACACACTCCCTCATCTCCAGTAACCAATCTATCATCAAGTCTTATCAATTCTGCCTCCTAAATAGGTTTCAAATGCATCTACTTTCCTCTTTTTCCATTACCATCACCCTTGTCCTGGGTTTTTCAACCTCAGGTCTATTGCTATTTTGGGTTAGAAAACTCTTTGTGTGGGCTCTCCCGTACACTGTGGGATATTTAACAGTGTTCCTAGCATCCATCACTAAATGCATCCATGCTAGCATCCTAGCATCCATTGCCAGCATCCCTAGCATCCTAGCATCCATTACTAAATGCTCATAGCACCTTTGTCAGTAGAGACAATCAGACAATCAAAAATGTTTCCATAGGAGGAGAAAAGTAAACTTTTAGAAGTACATGCTATGCCTTATCCATAACAAAGATCTTCTCTCCAGGGTAAAGGACTTTATTAGAGTCTTAGCGCATATAGGGAGGACAAATATCCAACTCCAACCCCATCTAGCCCTCTCATACCCATCTAAGGGACTAAGAACACTTTTGAAGGTCATATGCCAGGCACATGGGCCCAAAAAGCCTGAGATTTAATCCTAAAATTATAAAATGCTTCCCTTCCCCTACTCCTTACCACCACATTTATAGATGCTCCAATATTATAATGCTGACTTAAAGCTAAAAGAGCTGTAAAGTACAGACTCTATTTAAAAATGAGTTCTTAGGGAAACCCAAAGACAGCAGGGGAGAGAAAAGAGGGGAAAAAAGGACACTAGAGGTCCTTGAAGCCCATGGCAACTACAGCTACAACAAACATTAACCGTAGCCCAAGGTCTAGCCAGATTAACATAAAGCCTCACAATAAAGGCCTATTTACCTCAGTTCCTACTGCCTGATACATCATGTCCAGTTTTCAACAAAAAGTTATGACTTGCTAAAAGACAGTAAAAAACACAGTCTGAGAAGACAAAGCAAGCATTAGAACCAGACTCAAATACGATGCAGACTTTGGAATTATAAGTTAGAGAATTTTAGATAATGCTAATGAAGAAATGTTAATTAATATGTTAAGGACTCTAACAGAAAAAATAGACAATATGTAAGAACAGATGGGTAATGTAAGCAGAGAGGTGGAAACTCTAAGAAAGGATCAAAAGAAATGCTAGAAATCAAAAATATTGAAACAGAAATAAAGATTCATTTGATGCATGCATCAATAGATTTGCACACAGCCAAAGAAAAAGTCAGTGAGCTTGAAGAATAGAAATGTCCCAAACTGAAATAGAAGGAGAAAACAGAATGAGAAAACAAACAGAACAGAATATTCAAAAACAGTAGAACAATTTCCAAAGTTATAACATATGGGGAGAGGAGAAGAAAGAGGGAAGGAAAGAGAAGAAATAGCTGAGGACTTACCAAAATTAATGACAGACAGCAAACCAGAGATCCAGGAAGCTTAAAAGGCCCCATCATGCTAACAATCAAAAACTCTAAACCTAGGCATATCCTATTCAAATGGCAATAAAATAAAGACAAAGAGAAAAGTCTTGAAAGAAGCCATTTACCTATAAAGGAAAAAAGATAATAATTATAGTGAATTTCTCATCAAAAACCATTCAAGCAAGAAGAGAATAAAGTGAAATATTTAGAGTGTTGAAAGAAAGAAAACAAAAAACATCAGCAGAGAATTCTACATCCAACAAAATTAGCTTTCAAAAGTGAAGGAAAGGAAGTAGATGTGGCTCAAGCAGTTGGGCTCCCGTCTACCATATAGGAGGTCCAGGGTTTGATTCCCAGGGCCTCCTGGTGAAAAGCAAGCTGGCCCAAGCAAAGAGCTGGCCCATGCAAAGTGCTGGCCCATGCAGGAGTGCTGGCCCATGCAGGAGTGCTAGCCCGCATGGAGTGCTGGCCCGTGCAGAGAGCTGGAGTGGCAAGATGACGCAACAAAAAGAGACACAGAAGAGAAACACTGAGAGACGCAGCAGACCAGGGAGTTGAGGAGGTGCAAGAGATTAGAGCACCTCTCTCCACTCCAGAAGGTCTCAGGATTGGTTCCCAGTGCTGCCTAAAGGGAGGACAAGCAGACGCAGAAGAACACACAGAGAGCAGACAGCAAGAACAAAACCACAAGGGGGAGGTGGGAGAAATAAATAAATAAATAAACAAAATCTTTTTTTAAAAAGTGAAGGAAAAATAAAGATTTTCTCAGGTAAACAAAAATTGAGGGTTGTTTTTCTTTCTGTTGTCAAATTAAAGGATTTCTTTATGTATTTTGGATATTAAGCATTTATCACATATGTGGTTTCCAAATATTTTCTCCCATTGTGTAGGTTGCATTTTAATTTCATGATAAAGTCCTTTGAGGCACAAAAGTTTTCTAATTTTGGTGTGGTCCCGTTTGTCTATTTATTCTTTTGTTGTTTGTGCTTGGGGTGTAAAGTCTAAGAAACCATTGCCTAACACAAGGTCCTGAAGATGCTTCCCTACATTTTCTTCTAGGAGTTTGATAGTTGTGGCTCTTCTATTTAGGTCTTTGAATCATTTTGAGTTGATTTTTGTATAAGGTGTGAGGTACTATACTATAGTTATACTATGGAAAGCATAACTATAAAAAAAAAATTGGTGGAATTCATTTTCAGCAAACCAACCTGCAGGAAATGTCAACAGGAGTTCTTCAGGCAGAAGGAAAATGATATAGATCAGAAACTTGGATCTACATTAAAAAAAGAAAAAAGTATCAGAGAAATAAAATCTTTTTTCTATTCTTAGTTAATCTAATAGATAACTGTTCAAAGTAATAGTAGTGATGATGTATTGTATGATTATGACATATGGATAAGTTAAAAGAATGTAAATGGCAACAATTTTTTAAGGGATGAGAGGGAAGAATTAGAAACACTCTGTTATAAGGTATCTCTACAAAACATGGAGTAGTTTAGTTTTATTTGAAAGTAGATGTAGATTAGTTGTAAATATATATTACAAATTCAGGGGCAGACATTTAAAAATTTTTCAAAGTATAATTGATATGCTAAGAAAGAAAATCAAATCATATTAAATTAATTAAACTTAATTAAACTTAATTAAAACTGGAGAAGGTAGGAAAAGGGAGGAAAAATAAGAAACAAAAAAACAAGTGCAACAAATAGAAAACAGAAGAATGGTGAGTATTTAATCCCAGTACATCAATAATCACTTTAAATGCAAAAGGTCTAAATACACCAATTATAAACAGAATCTAGCAGAATGGATAAAAATAATCAAGACCCAACTATATATTGTCTGCAAGGAACCCCCTCTAAATATAAAAAGTCACAGATAGGTTAAAAGTAAATGGATGGAATTTAAAATGTCCTGTAGCTGTCATTGCCAGATCATGCAGAACAATTCCAATGTCCTATTGTATTAGTCATCCAGAGGGGTGCTGATGCAAAATACCAGAAATCTGTTGGCTTTTATAAAGGGTATTTATTTGGGGTAGAAGCTTACGGTTATCAGGCCATAAAGGGTAAATTACTTCCCTCACCAAAGTCTGTTGCCACCTGTTGAAGCAACATGGCTGATGATGTCTGCAAGGGTTCAGCCTCTCTCTTCCTCTTAAGACTACATTGTCCCAGCTTCTTCCAATATCAGCTGTAAGCTGGAATAAGTCTCATCTCTCTCCCAAGGCTTGTTTCTCTCTGGGCTCAGCTGCTCTGTTCTCTCCACAAGGTCAGCCATAGAATATCAGGCACTCTCTCTTTCCCAGGCCTCTGTGTCTATGGAGCCATCTCTATTCCTCTGTGATCTTCTCCTGTGTATTTGCTTCCCAGGGCTCCAGCATTGAAAACTCCAACTAACTCCTCTGTCATTTTTTCAATGTCCTACTGACATGGCCCAATCAAAGCCCCAATCACAATCCAATCAAGCAAAAGTGAAACCTCTGAAGATAATCCAATCTAATACACCCAGAGGAACAGAACAGTTTACAAATATAATCCAATATCTATTTTTGGATTTCATAAATAATACCAAACTGCCACACCTATGTTCCATCTATTATATTATTCCTTCCCCGTCCCCTTGGAACCTATGGTAACCACTAAGTTTCAATTTTTGAAGACTACAATTCATAGTTACATGTAATAATATTGAGGGCTTAACATATTGGTCAGTTTTCTTTTATTAGGCACTGCCTATATTCTCGAGAGATTCTCACCCCTCTAACTGAGAACTTAGCAGGACTCCCCAGGATGGGAGTTTAATATTATCTTGTTTATTGTTTGTCTCCACCCACTCTGACAACACACTATGACAAGAGGAACACTTTCATATTCCATAGAGGCATGACCCAGCTGTGCCCTATTCCGCATTTCCCCCCAACCCTAATGCCCTGCACCAGTAACCCTTCCCTGCCATATTTGCTAAAAGAACATAAACCTTTAAAAGTGTATGGTGCAAAATGTAAACCATAATGCAAACTATTGACCATGTTTAGTAGCAATGCTCCAGTATTTGTACATCAATTGTAATAAATATATCATCCACATGTAAAATGTTATTACTAGGGGAGAGTGGAATGGGAGGAGGGGGGTGGTTATATGGGAATCCCCTACATTTTCTATGTGACTTTTCTGTAACCTAAAGCTTCATTAAATATAAAGCAAAAAAAAATAGGGCACTGGGGGAACATAAGGAAGAAATTGTCACTATACATAAAAGATAACAGATCTTACAGTGATGAAAGACACAAAGAAATTTTTCTTTATTTTATTATTATGATTTTTTGTATTTTATTTATTATTTATTATTATTAGTTTATTTTCTTATTACTTTCTTATTACTTTTATTTATTTTTTGAGGAGGTTTTGTATCACAGAAGTGCCACAACTGTGGCAGGGGAGGGTCACTGGTGCAGGATGTCAGTGATGGGAGGATGTGTGGGGAGGGGTGCACCTGGGACATACCTCTATGACATATGAATATGTTCAAGTGATCATGGGGTGTTTTCTTGGTGGGTGGATACCCACACAATAACCAAAAGAATATTGAATTCCCATCCTGGGTAGTCCTGCTACATTCTCTAATAGAGTGGCAAGAATCCCCCAAGTACATGGGCAGTGCCTAGTGAAGGAGAACATACCAATACTCCAGGCTCTTGATATTGATGGTTGTACTTATGAAACTCTTCTTATGAAATTGAAACTTAGCCTAGTATTATATATTGCCTAAGAGTTACCTCCTGAAAGGCTCCTTGTTGCTCAAATATGGCCTCTCTCTAAGCCAAACTCAACATATAAACTCAATACCTACCCTCCATCATGGGACATGACTCCCAGGGATGAGCCTCCCTGGCACCAAGAGATTATTGCCAAGTGCTGACAAGTGAAGTATCTGGAAAAAAACCTTGACCAAAAGGAGTTTTATGGCTAAGAGATTTCAAAGTGAGTCAGGAGGTCATTCCAGAGGTTACATTTATGCATGTCTCAGCAGGATCTCATTGTCTGACACAGTAGACAGTGCCTCAAACAGCAGAGCTCCTGAGGGCTCTAGAGACATCTAGACACTATAGGCAGAGCAGACAAACTCAGGAATTCAGCACCTTGTCAGTGGGTCTGACTTTGGTATATATGTTCCCCAATGTAACAGTTAGACTCATGCATAATTTCCCTACACATGGTTCTTCTACCCTTTAATTTGAACCTATAATTAACACTATACTTATTAAATATACATCCCAGAGACTTAAATCTTCAGTCTGTTCATATGCCAGTTGAACCCTGAATCTCAGCAGAGTTGCAAAACCTACTCTCCAGTTCATTGGACTCACCCCAAACAACTAACAAAAGGATGATGATAGACAATGCTCATCCCATCTGTAGATGCAGAGTATCTACAACTGCAAGCAAGACAGTTCCATCCATCTGCCCCAAGGGATCTAAGCCCCCCTTCAATCAGAAACAGAGTAAGCATCACCATCTCAAAATCCTCAGGATTGAGGAATGAGCAAACATAAGTGGGGAATGCAACTATGGACTAAAGTAGACTTCTTATTATTCTGCCATTGGAAAAAATTGTATCTCAGGCAGAGAGAATAGCATGTGTGAAGACCCTGGAGTGGAGAGGAACAGGATGAATTTGAGAACTGTGGTGCAGAATTCCACATCTGGATTACAAAATAAGAACAGAAGCTGCCTGAGAAGAAGCAGGAAGCCAGCAGGCAGAGGAGGTCATGAGAACATCTCCCAGTTTGACCCAGTTATCCAAGGACAAGGGCCAGGCAAGGAAGAAGCTGGCTCACATCTGTGTTATGAAAAGAACCCTGAAACAAACCTTTGGTTCTTTTTTTTTCTGTCTTATTTTGTTTTTGTTTTTGTTTTTTATTTATTGTGTATCCAAGATTGTCTCCTTTAGGATAAATTTCCAACAGTGGAATTACCAGGTAAAGGTTTAGACACACATTTAATGCTCTTTGTACAAATAGTTTATAGCAATTTACATTACCACATTTTTTTTTCAGTGGAACTCTCAAAAAATAAAAAGAACAAAGCAGTCTTGTTCTTAGAAATGGTTGTCTTATTGGTTTGCAAATTCCAGTTCCTTCCAGTTAAAAGTCACCTCATATGCTCTTTAAAACTATACATACCACCAGTGCTTAATAAATAACTATTGAATTTACTTTCTAGCACTTTTGGTGCTCAAGATTAGCAATTTTTTAAATGGACTTTTGTTCCCTATCTCCAAAAGTCTATACTATATGTCTTGATTTTTCTGATCTTAAATCCCTTCATCCCCTGACTTAAGAAATATCTCAAGCCTTCAAAATCAGGTTGTGCATTTTGCAAGAATCTTGGTTATGTGAATTCTCCAATTCTGTCAAAGTCTTGTTCTCTTAAAGGACTTTAACACACATCTCCCAACTAGAATAGTAAACTCACAATGATTGCCTAAATCTTTCTGAAATTCAAGCAAGATTTTGTTTGTGCTTTGTTTTTAAAAAAATTAAAATTATTTTGAACAACACTGTTTTTTTTTAACCTAAATTGATCCTTCTCTTCAATATGCTTCATTTAAAGTCTAGCCATTATCATAATTAACCATATCATTGACCAAAGCAAAAGATGATAATAATTAGAATAATAATTTCAGAATTTGCCTAGAAGCCATTTTCTTTAGACTTTGTTGACCCAAATTAGAAAAAGAAATAGAGTTATGTGATCAAAAAACCAAAACAAAGTTGCTAGCCTATAATAATCCACTAAATAGTTCTTTAACCAGCCATTTACACTTCAGCTATACTTTAAAGTTCTTCTATCAAAAGTAAATATACTCTCTCTGCAAATGATCGTTTGGTCTGATACTTTTGTGGTGGGGTTAAATCTGACAATATAATATTTTCAATGGCACAGCCATGCCAGCTTTACAAACTTATCCTGCAGTTATAATCTCACAAAGATTCATCTACAAGAAGGTTTATTGTGGCATTGTTTGTAATAGCAAGACAGGAAACCATGTAAATCTCCAACATTAGGGGGCTAGTCAAATAAATGACAAAGCATGCACAAATACACTACCTTGCTGTCAGCTTCAAAACAAATGAGGTATTTCTCCACATGCCAATATAGGATGAATTCTAAGATGTATTTTAAGTGAATAAAGCAAACTGCAGAACATTGTGTATAATATGTATTTTATATGCTTAGAATATTTCTAGCAGATTATGCAGGAAACTCGTAATAGTTGTTTCTGAGGAAGGCAGTCCAAGGTATGGTTTTAAGATGAACAGAAAAAGTACTTTTCATGGAAATGTTTTGACTTTTTACCATGAGCATGTATTAAGTTTTAGTCTAAACTAGACAAGAATAAAATAGATGAAGAAACTTTGAGTCTATGTTTCATGAAAACAATGCAAAGTTCCTATCAATGTTGGCTAATAATGATCAGTACAAATGGCAAATTAGCTACTAATTTATCTCTGAATCTGTCAGCCATAATCTAACAGCTCACCAAATTTTATTGAGAGATTTTGCCACATGTCAAACTATCATTTACTCTTTAGAACATTGATTCATTGAACCATTCAATTCACACGAATTGTGGATCTGCACCAGGCTAAGCCCCAGGCAAGGTAGAGGAATGCAGCAGAGAGCAAGAATAAAGACAGATCCTGATGTCCTCAAGGTCAGAGTCTACCAGAAAGGGCCCACCAAGTAACTGGAGAAATGTTGATGAGCATGGGGGAACACACACGAGGGGCTCTGACACTGGTCTATGAATCAGGAGAAGACCCCATGAGAAAAGGACACTTAATCTGATGCCTGTAAGATCAATAGCTGTTCACCAGATGATGGGTGAAGGAACGCGTGTTCTAAGAAGAGCCAGGCAGGTGGTACTGGCGCAAGGGAAGGACTTCTGCCTGAAGGGATTAAAAGACATCTGGACTGGCTGAAACATCAAGTTCAAAGGCAAAGATGGGGAGAGGTGAGTCTGGAGAGGCCATCAGGAAGCAGATCATAGGGGACTTGAGCAATTCTAAACCTCACTCGAATGACAAAGAGAAGACACAGCAGGGGAATGAGATAATCAGATATGCAGTTTAGAAAAACTCCTCTAAGGGTAGCATGGGAAAGATAGGGAGGGTGCAAAACTGGAAGGGAGGAGACTAATTTCATATATGTCCTTATGAGTTTTGAAACATGACTGAAGAGTGAGTTTAAGGCACACACGTTGAGGTCCTGCTGTGCATCAGATATTTGGTTAACTGCTCTTTCCATGGTACCTCATTTTTTTTTTTGCTCCATGCAGAAAATCAGAGAGGTGACTTTACTTGCCTGTGGCCACACAGCAGTGCTTCAAAGCCAGACCTGGCAGGCTCTGGAGATCATATATTTTCCATCACACCAGGCACTGAAAACCGAAGACCTTTGAAGGAAATGAGATTCTTTTGACATGGATTTCAAGGAGGTGAAAACCACTGCGTCCTGACATGATTCTGTTTGCGAGCATACTTTTTATTCCTTAGGCAAAGCCAGGACAAAAGGTGAGCACTTAACATGTCCTAAAGAGCAAGTGGGTTGTAAAGCGAAGGAATCTGACGGTTCCAGTCACACCGCACAGTGTCCACTGATTCAACGTAAGGTCAGAAATGTTCTTTTAAATAAAATATGTGCTTCACAAACGAGAGCACATATTAAAATAAGCCTACTTTTACATAAAATGAAGAAACTTGAAGCCATTATCTGAAAAACTCAGACAACAGAAATGAATTCAGAGGAAAAAGAGATTAATTGGTGGGAATTGTTCAGACTGATAACTGATATTGATCAGAAACACAGGCTATTGGATCTTCTCCCTCTTCCCTACTTTGCCAACCAGGT
>JAQZBX010035891.1:0-24384 GCA_029593785.1 Cabassous unicinctus
CAAACATCAAATATTACAGAGGCTGAAGTTGCACCTGCTGAGAATGGGACTGAAGTGTTCAGTACAGATTATTTGCCCCAGCTTTGATTAACTTGCAGCTGCTATAGATTTTGGGGGCAGGTATTGTCTCCAAGGGAGGGAGCAAGGAAGAAAAGGACAAGCAAGTCAAGGCACAGAAGCATCCTATTATACACCAGTAAGCAATTGCAATTATGGCTCTATTCACAATAATCCAGTCTGCAGGGGCCACAGCAGCGAGTCCAACTCCAAATACCAAGGTGAGCAGGCTGTATAAGCACAGGATACACCAGGAGCAGGGGTCCATTCAGCAGGCATTTGGCAAGGTCAGTGCTTGGGGATACTGGGTGATTCACATGCTCAAGGGGTGGCTGGGTATAGGTTGGGCTGTCCAGCTGCCCTTCTCTTTATTGGAATGTGCCTTCTTGACCCTAGAATGATGGATCCAAGGGATGATGTTTGCAACTTTAAGAACAGTAGTAGTTACAAGGATCACAATATGTGGACCTATCCAGGAAGGCTGAAGGTGTTCCTTTTTCCAGTCTTTGAACAGACTAGATCCCCTGGCTGGTGGGGGTGCACCAGGTGTCCCAGGAGGATGAGGTTCTGGGACAAGACAGTTGTATGTATTTTTGTTAGAGTTTTCCCCAGCTGCTGGAGAATGGAATCTTGGCTAGCCTCCCCCAGAAGTTTGAGATTACCTTTGAAGGCCCAGATAATTGGGGTGGCCATCCAAATAGAATTTCAAAGGGTGAATAGCCTGTGGGTCCTGGGGTACACCTAATTCAGAGAAAGGCTAAGGGAAGTAAGTCTACCCTGGGGAGACCAGTTTCTTGGCAGAATTTGGCTAGGGTGGCTTTGAGGGTTCGATTTATGTGTTCAACTTTCCCTGAACTTTGGAGCCTGTAATCAGTTTGGAGCTTCCACTTGATTCCTAGCATTTTTGCTAGCTCTTGGACTACAGCAGCTACAAAGGCCAGGCCATTGTCATTTCCAATAGACAGTGGCAGCCTGTGTTGGGGAATGATTTCTCTAAGTAAAGTCTTAGTCATTTCTCTTGCCTTTTCAGTGCAAGTGGGGAAAGCTTCAACCCAACCTGAAAGGGTGCATATCATCACCAACAGATATTTGTACTCCCAACTTGGTTTCAATTCTGTGAAGTCTACTGTGAGATCTTCAAAGGGGCCATCCCCTTGTGCTGGACACCAGCTGGAGCATGGGGACCATGGAAAGGGTTGTTTATGGCACAAACTTGGCACTGGCTGCTGATGGTGGCACAGAGAGGTTAGCTGGACTATGTAGTAGTATCTCCCGAGCCAGACTTCTAGCACAGCTTTCCCTAGGTGGGTGATTGGTGGTATCACTGGACAAGGGCATGAGTGGCTCTGTTTAGGACAAAAATCCAGTCATCTGGGAGCAGCCAAGTTCCTTTGGGGGTTCAGGTTCCCCCTTCTCACTTAGCCCATTCTTGTTCTTCCCAGGTATAGCTTAGTTGATTAGTTTCTTGTCCTAAGAGGAACAGCTGCGGTGTCAATTCTGAGACTTGTATTCCATGGGTTCCTTCAGCTGCTTGCTGAGCTGCTTTGTCAGCTAGCCTGCTTCCTTGAGTGACCATGTCCATTCCTTTCTGATGTCCCTGGCAGTGGATGATGGTGATTTTGTCTGGTTTCCAGATTGCTCCTAACAGCTGGAGGATTTTTTCTGTTAGGAGACCTCTTTCTTTATAAATTGTCCAATGGATATAAAGAGAAGAAAATGCATATTTAGAGTCAGTGTAAATGTTTACTGCTTGCCCAGGGGCTAGCTGCAGGGCTCGGACCAGTGCCCCGAGTTCTGCTGGTTGCATGAACCATCCCCAGGGTAAAGCTGTCGTTTCCACCACCCATTTGGTAGTGGTAACTGCATATCCAGCAAGCTTTTCCCCTTTTTTAACTAGACTGCTCCTATCTGTAAATTGTATTTGATTTGGGAAAGGGAGTGGTTTGTCTTTGAGGTTAGGGTGAGTGGTGTAAACTTCCTTGGTAACTTCAACACAATCATGCTCAGGAATACCTTCCTCTTCTGGGAAAAATGTGGCAGGGTTTAGACTGCTCACTGTTTCTATTGTCACTCTGGAATTTTTACAGAGTAAACCTTGGTAATGTGTGATCCGGGGATTTGATATTCACCGATACCCCTGTGAGTTCATTAGGGCAGTGACTGCTTGTGGCACCATACCATGAATAGCTTGTCCAAGGGTTAATTTGTTGACTTCTTTGATGAGGGCTATGGTTGCCCTCAAAGCCTGCCAGGGCTTTCAGGCAGAGCGGCCACCCTGTAGCCATGAGGTTCAGTTGCTTGGAGAGGTAAGTGATGGGTCTTTGCCAGGGGCTGACTATGTGTGAAAACTCCCAATGCTACTTTGTTCTTTTCATGCACCAACTGGTTAAAGTTTCGAGTTACATCTGGGAGCCCCAAGGCAGGGGTTTGGCCGAGTTGTCTTTTGATGTTTTGAAAGCCCCCTGTTGAGCTTCTCCCCAAGGAAGGGATTCTTTTTCTGGACCCATCAGAAATTTGTAAAGGGGTTTGGCCATGGCTGCAAACCCGCGAATCCAGATGCAGCAGAACCCTGCAGCCTCAAGGAGCTCATGAAGTTTTCTTTTTGTGGTGGGGGTTGGGATGGTGCAGATCACGTTCTTTTGTTCAGGCCCAGGTGTCTGGTCCCCTTGTGTGATGCTGAACCCCAGGTACTTGACCTGCTTTTCACAAATCTGGCCCTTTCTCCAAGACACTTTGTACCCAGTCTGTGTTAGAAGTTGTAGGAGAGTCTGGGTCCCTCTCCAGCAGTTCTCTTCCATCTCACTGGCAAGTAGGAGGTCATCTATGTATTGCAAGAGGGCACACTTGTATTCTTCGCAGGGGTATGTGGCCAGATCTGCTTCCAAGGCTTCCCTGAAAAGGGTAGAAGAGTTTTTGATGCCTTGTGGGAGCCGGGTCCAGGTTAGCTGAGTTTTCTGCCAGGTGTCGGGTCTTCCTAGTCAAAGGCAAACAGAGGCTGGCTTGGGGAGGCCAGCCGCAGGCAGAAGAAGGCATCTTTCAGGTCGAGGCAAGTGAACCAGGTGGCTTCAGGTGGCAGCTCTCCTAGCAATGTGTATGGGTTGGAAACAACCTGATGTAAGGTGAGAGTGGCATTATTAATGGCTTGTAAATCCTTCATTGGTTGATATCCGGCCCCAACTGGCTTCTTTACTGGTAATAATGGGGTGTTCCAGGGTGACTGGCACTCAATTAGGATTCCCTCTTTTCTCAGTCGATCTATGTGTTCAACCATGCCCAATTGTGCTTCCCAGGGGATCAGATACTGCCTCTGTCAGACCGGGACCACGCCAGGCTTCAGGTCGATGATGATGGGTACATGGTTCTGTGCCATTCCTGGGTTTTTTTCCCACCAAAACCTGGGGGGAAAGTTCCAGCAGTTTTTCCAGATTCTGACCTGAACTTTCTTCTGCATGAAATCTCCATTCTTCACTTTGGGGTACAGTGACAAGGAGAGTGAGGCCAGTCCCAAGGCTTAAGCTTGCTGGCCCTTCAGATTTGAAGGTAATTTGGGATCTCAATTTGGTTAAGAGGTCCCTACCAAGCAGGGGAGCTAGACATTCAGGCAGGTACAGAAATTCATGAGTCACTTCATGGCCATCAACCTGGCAAGTTCTTGATTGGCAAAAAGGCCATTGGCTTGACTGGTGCCCAGTTGCTCCTATGATATTAGTGGTTTTTCTGCTAAAGGGGGTGATGGGGGTTGTGACTACAGAATATTCAGTGCCAGTGTCCACCATGAAAATCATTGAGTGGCCTCTGACTTGTAGTTTGACCATGGGCTCATAGAGGCCAAGTTCCAGTGAGCCCATTCACCCCAATTCAGGGGTGAGCCCTGTCAGCCTGATCAGATGCTCTTGGGGTTCAGGTTGGTATTTCTCTTTAGGGATGTTCCCTCTATGTGCTTGAGTCTTTTGGGGGCACTCATTTTTCCAGTGTCTGCTTTCTTTGCAGTAGGCACATTGGTCTTTGGCCAGAGGCAGACTTCTGGTGCTTGTCAAACTTTTTGAGGTGGCCCTTCTCATCTGATGGGGTCAGGATTTCCCAAGGCTTCTGCCAGTAGGGAGGCTTGATGTTTTATTTGTTTTTTGGCTTCTCATTCAGTAGCTTCATCTCAAATGATCAATACTTTGTTGGCAACTTGAAAAAGTTGAGAGATGTTCATCCCCGTGAACCCTTCTAATTTTTGGAGCTTTCTTTTAATGTCCGTTGCTGCCTGCACAACAAAGTTGGCATTCACCATCTTCTGGTTTTCCAGAGCTTCTGGGTCAAAAGGGGTGTAGATTCTGAAGGCCTTGCAAAGTCATTCATAGAAATTTTCCGGAGATTCATGGGCCTTTTGGGCAACTAATGTTGTCTTTGTCATGTTTGTGGGTTATTTTGCCCCTTCTCAGACTCCTCGGAGGAGTGCTTCCTGATATTGCTGGAGGGCAGCCTGTTCCTGATCAGTGTTGAAGTCCCAGTTCAGTTGGGCCTCTGGTGCCACATCTTGTGCCTAATCTTCTGGGTTTAAGACACCAGTAGGGTCCTGTTCCTCCAAACACTTTCAGGCTTTCATCAGAATCCATCGTCTCTCCTCTGTATTAAACAAAGTCAGTAGGAGTTGGCAGCAATCATCCCAAGTAGAACAATGGGTTTGGAAAATGGATTCCATGAGATCAATAAAGGCCTGGGGCTTTTCCAAGTAGGGGGAGTGTGGTGCTTCCAGTTTAAGATGTCTGTAGTTGTAAAGAGCTGGTAGCATAAAACAGGCCTCCTGGGTCAGATGGTCCCATCATCACTGATCTGGGCTGGACCCTGTGTTTCATGGAGGTGCATCTGTAACATGAGTTGTGCCAACCAGAGCATCCTTGCTATTGGGGTTCCAGGGCTTTCCTCAGAGGGAGTCAATGTTCCCAGAAGGACCAAATGTAGAGGTGTTTCTGGGAGATCTGCCTGCACTCCCAGGCTAGGAGGAGAGACCAAATGTGGGGGTGTTTCTGGGAGATCTGCCTGCACTCCTGGGCTAGGAGGAGAGGCTAGAGTGGCCGGAACATATGGCAGTAGTGGTGGAGGTGGTGGGTTCTCCTCTGAGGTCCCTTGATTAATGACTGGCTTCTGGATCCCCATTCCCTGTACAACCAAGACCCTGTTCTGTCCCTTTTTTCCAATGCACATTCATACCCTAGGTGGCAGAGTCTGGGCTATCTCTAACCAAGAGTTGATATAGGGAAACTGATTGGGGTGGCCAGGAGTTCCTGTGACAACCAGCCACACTGCAAGGACCCTGGCTATATACAGGGTCCCTTCCAAGGTCCAGGTCAATGCTAAATGTTGGCCACTCTACATCACAGAAGGTTCAGAGGGTGCCAGGGCTCATCCAGATCCTATAATCTCAAGAAAAACCCTTTTTGAAATTCTTGAGCATGCAGTTTAAGTTGGTAGGTTTTGACTATGATGAGCCCACACCCTGCATCAGTGGCACAAGACAGACAAGGGAAGGGGTTGCCTCTTTCAAGGCCACTCAGATGCCTGCCTGTCTATGTCTCTCATGAGAACTTTGGCTTGTCTTGGCTAAGATGCCTGGGCAGAGTTCAGGGTGGCCATTAGGCTGTATGATGTAGCCACAGAAAACTGGTTAGGGCCCACTTGGGTTCCATAGCATAAAGCTTTGGAGTTCCAGTCTGGAATAACAGAGGCAAGCCTATGTCATCCTTACTCACACACACAATCACTCAGAATTTACACATTCCTCCCTCAGGAATTAATAGTAATAAGTCCACACCCTGAGTCAGTGGCACAAGACAGATGAAGGAATGGTTTGCCTCTTCTGAGGCCACTCAGATGCCCACCTGTCTGCATCTCCCATGAGAATTTTGGCTCATCTTGGTTAAGGCACCTGGGCAGAGTTCAGGGTTGCTGTTATGTCATATGATGTAGCCGTGGAAAACAGGTTAGGGTCCACACAGGCTCTGTAGCGTAAAGCTTTGAAGTCACAGACTGGAATAACCGAGGCAATCCTCTGTCATCCTCACATACACACACAATCGCTCAAAGATTATGCAGTCCCTCCCACAGTGATTGCCCTATTCTGTAATCTTGGCATTCAAGATTTTGGGAGGTGATCAGTCTCCCCTTCTGTCCAGAGACAGGCCTGAATGAGGACTTGGCACCCAGGGCCTTACCTTTCAGAATATTCTGGCACTCTTCAGTCTGCCTCCCCACTGAGCCAGGCTGGGGTGTGAGGATGCAGCCTGTGGGGACCACCTCAGAAGGAGGTCCCATCAAGAGGGTGGGTAACACCCTCCTTGTTCACTCGGAGATCACCATCAGCCACACCCATCAGCCCCAAGCCAGAGGAAAAATGGGCCTGTTTCATTGGGTTTCCCAGTCAGGGAACCAAATGTTGCAGCAGATGGAATGAAAACCCATGCAGCACTCTGAGGGGGCAGATGAACAAAGTTTTATTATGCACAGGCCCAGAGGAGGGACAAGTCTCCAAAAATCTGAGTGCTGTGTCTTGATTTTCATAAGTTTATATAGGAACTCTTAGTAGGCAAATTCCTAAGCAAGGGAGCATGCAGGGTTACAAAAGCAAAATGAGCAAGGTTAGCTTATCTTCCTAAAGCAGAGGACTATTAGGGAGGAAAAGAGTCATTATCTGATGAAGGATGTTGGTGTGGGATATTGTGGGAGGTGTGGGAGGTGGGGAACATGGGAATCCCTGTAATTTCTGAGTAATAATTAGGTAATCTAAGCACCTTAAAAAAATATATATATATATAAATAACATTTATGTAAGCAAATGCGCATATATGCATATGTATTTATATATCATCTTACAAATATTGGTATGTATTGTGAAAAATTTTGATTTTTATCCACAATAAAAAAAAAAAGTCATTATCTGTTTAGAGTTGTAAATTCCAGGTGAAAGGGGCCAGCAGGGAGTGCTTATCTTCTTATGGATGTGGATTCCAGGGAGAAAAAGGGAGGAAGGGAGAAGGGGACCAAGGGGAACTTATTTTCCTAAAGCTGTGGGTTTCTCCTAAGGAGGGGGTTAGGTCCCTGGCACTTTCTTTATCACTCTGAGTAAGAGGTGGGGAAGCCATTAATGGAGGGTCTAAGGGAAGTTCAGGATTGTCCTCCCCTTCTTCTTATCCTCCTTCATAAGGTGCTTGGAGAGCAATGGAACAAGAAACCAGGCCAGCACATTTTCTGAAGGGTTGGAATCAGGGAGTAATTTCTTCTCTTTTCTTTGTTAGCAGATTGTATTAGACCTGTGACTTGCTGACATCACACCAGGCCCAAAACATTGAACATATGGTATTTCATCCCATTTATTAAATCTTTTATAAAATATTTCTCATTGCAAAATAGTGTTGTATTAAAGAGATCCCTTTGGTGGCCATTCCTGGCCAAGCCTTAATTTATATGTGACCATGAACTTTTACTCAGAAATATCATTCTCTTTTTAGTCATGGGGCTCATAATCAAATTTTTCCCAATGTTTTAAGATGCAATCTAGATGATCACACTTTTCTTTCATTCTAGAGCTCTGCTTATTGTCCATTGTGACTCCTTGTCAGTTCTTGGGTGAGTTACACTTTAAGTTTATTGATCAGAATGTTAGTACTCAACCAGGACACCAGTGGGAAGTCTCCTATACCTAGGGCCTGGATTCTGGTGTAGATCTCTAACCTACAATCCTGGACCTACCTGGCTCCAAACCTAAGCCAAAACCAAGGACCAGGGGCAATCTAGGCACCTACAGCTTCAGTAGGAGGTTTAAATCTTCACTCTAGAGAACAACTAATTTTGATTAGAAAATCAGTATTCACTGAGGCTGCAGAGATCTCATGTGCTGCCTGTTTCCTTCCTGATTGTCTGCTTTCAAGATCCTCAATGCAAGAGGCAGAGGAATCCTGATACTGGGTTTTGAAGACAAGGTGCTCCCCCAGACACAGAGCCAAGCTCAGGGTGCCCCACCTACAGGGCCAATGAGTCAACCAGGAAACAATCTTCTCAGAGGTCACAGTGTCCCAATTGGGTTGCCAAAACTTAGGGGATCACCTTACAGATCCTCTGAGTCCATGCCCAGCCCAGAGAATTGACTACCATACTGAGGTTAGTCACTCAAGGAAAGAGGTTTATTAAATCAGTGGAGGACAGGAGATTGGATGCCTCAGATCTGCCTCCCCAAGAGAAATTAGAGTGGCATTATATTAGCTTGTGTAGAGGAGGAATTAGGGGTTGGCTTAAGGAGACTGACAGGTGAGAGGGGCTGCATATTGTGCATGCTCTAGAGAATTACATGCTTAATAGGGAAAGCTACATGTAAGGTCATACATCATGCATGTAGAGAAAATGGCATTTAAATTCCACACAGAGGTGTACAATTTACTATTATAATGAACTAATATTCAGTGAAATTCATTCTACTACAAAACTGAGTCTGCATTAGGAATGGGAAAATCCAATTACAAGGTTGACTAACTTTTGTGGTCAGCTACTAACCACAGCTACTCTACCTTGATTCACTTCTTTCTGAATAGGGCAATGTTATACTTGGGAGAAAAACAAGTGTGGCATTGCTAAGAAAAGTGGGCAGAGGGTTGAGCCGTTAGGGGGGTAAAGCAAATTCATGTGCACCTTCATTATGGGACAATCATATGTGGAACAGGACAATAAGGAATGAAGTTGCCCCTCAGAGGCTCTGAAACATCATGTCTGCCTAGTGCATCATAAAAGAGGATGGTCTTGGATGGGCAGACAGTCATGGGTTACAGACAGAGTTCTTTCCATGTTTAAACCCACTCTGGTGGTCCATGCAGCCACTCTGGTTCCTGAAAGGGCCAAGCCTCCACTTGCACTGACATCCTCCTACTGTGGTTGGGAAGCCCCCTGCCCCCCTGGTTGCTTCTGTCATGTCTTCATGGTCTGGGCTTATGGAGTCTGTGGAACTGAAGTTAGGTGTAATACCCCAATAGACCCACTATCTGCATAATCTCCATGGGCCTTGTGTCCAATGTCCTCAGGTATTAATTGTTGGATTTCCCAAACCACAAGAAAAGAAAAATATATTTCATGTAGACACAGAAAAAGCCCCAAAGGCAACTCTTTCCCAATGGGATGAATATTTAATCCCATCCCCATTCTATTCTCACAAAATGATGGCCCTTTCTGAGACATTGACCCTCCTTTGCCATGATTACCTTCCCTTGAATAGGATACCAGGTTAATCAAGACATGCAACTTATAGGGAATTTAGATTAGCACCCTTGAGAACCTGCTTTTGCAGACTCTTTGAAATTCTACCTCAATAGAAAGTATTAAGAAAAAAAGGCAACATTTATCCAGAGGTACAGGGAATAGAAGACTCTGTGAACTACTTATAATCTTGTGGCAACCATAGTTGTAAACCTAGATTAAAGTAGGATTTTCTCTTCAAAATTCAAATGGTATATTTGTCATGAGAGAATGCATTTACCAATAATCAATTAACATTAAAAATTCTTTTCTCCGCCATGAGATTGGGAACTTCACAGTAGGAGGTATAGAATGTTATAATTACTGCTTTACCCTCAGCACCCTATTTTTTTCATTTTCTTCTAAAATATGTGATAAGAATATATGTGAATGGAGAATTAACAAATCAATTATTTATTCTTTAAATACCTTTGGCACAAACCAGTCATCCATCACTGCTTATTTATAGTCCCACCCAAATTTCCTTGGAAATTTAAATCTTCATGCATTACTTAGCATTTAGAATCACATAATTTTTGCATTAATGTCCAAATAAATACTATTATAAATTAAAGACTCCTTAATCCAACACCTAAAGCAACACTGCTACATATTTCTCCCACCATACTATTTCTTTGAGGGATAAATTGAGGTAAAAACTGGAAACTAACCAGAAATCCACCTGTGATAGTGCTGTCTGCCAGCAGATTTCAGGTTGGTGGATGCTGGGCAAACTCTGCTGGAACCAATGCAGGTTCCAGGATCAGTGAGGAAGGGAATGTGAGGGGTGGTTCCTTCCAAAGTAGGTATATATGGTGATCAAACCGCATGTGATTGGACACTCTATCCAATCAAATCAAGTGGATCCATCACCTTTGGTCTTTTTGCCATTTCCAATCATTTACAAAATTTCAGGAGCAACCTGTGTCTATTTTAGCAATATATATTTTAGACAATTGCACAAAATGTGTGCATATGTCCATATACTGTCTATACCTTTCTGCACCTTGCCTTTTAACTGAATTTATTCCTTGAAAGACTCCATTTGGACACATATACTGTAGTCCAGTTCATTCAGTTTCACTGCTGTTTACCCCTGATTTGTATTATATGTGGTTTACTTTTTAATCCCTTCTCCTTTGATCGACATCTGTGTTCTTTCCAGCATTTCCCTTCCATTAGTTATAGTGTTGTGGATATTTTGGGGGACATAAACTTATTGATATGAAGAGAATATGAAGAATGGAAGAGCTATATCATTGCTTTGTCATATTCAAATTTCATCCAAGTGACCATCATGTCCTCCAAGTGGTTAGACAAAGAGCACACCCACTGACACTGGAGGAGAGTCTTCATTTTAACATATTGTGGTCCCACTGGGTAGAGTTTGATTTAGAGAATTTAATATATGTGAAATTGTATTTGTTATCTGCATTTCATTTAATTTTATCATGTAGTTTATAGA
This sequence comes from Cabassous unicinctus, assembly GCA_029593785.1. Classification (NCBI taxonomy): domain Eukaryota; kingdom Metazoa; phylum Chordata; class Mammalia; order Cingulata; family Chlamyphoridae; genus Cabassous; species Cabassous unicinctus. Next base: position 10,787 of record JAQZBX010035891.1, read on the forward strand.
ATTATTTACCACATGATTTAATAATCTGTGAATTTTCTGGTCATAATCCTTTTGTCTATAATTTTTGGTCATTTTATTTTTGGTTATTGATTGGTAGATATTTTATTTTCTAACTGTTCTGGATACCATTACTTTCTAGGTGATACCATTGTCAATATATTTTCCTATTCTGTAGCTGGTCTTAGCTTTTATTGTCAGATAGATTTTACTGATTTTTAATGTTCTTTGGAGTTTGACATTAATTTACAAAATCTAAGCTGATGTGAGTCTGGTAGAAGTGTTCAGTGATCATCTCATTTATTCACATAGAAACTATGCCCTGAGCACTCACCCAGTGCCAGGTGCTGGGTTAGGCCCTGGGTCCAGTGGTAAAAATGATCAACTTTCTCCCTGCTTTCCAGGAGCTCAAAGTATACAGGTAGATTTGGAAGAAGTAGTAAACATATACATGTGAAAGAGAAGAGCAAGTGCCATAATGAAAACCAAGCAGGGTGCTGCAAGAGGGGAGGCTGGGAGACACAAGGTGAGTGGGCCTGTAACTAGTCACTGAAGGGGCAATCTTGCTGCATCCAGAATGAGTAACAGGAGTCATCCCTGCACAAGTCTGTGAACAGTGTGCCAGGAGAAGGCACAAGTTTGCAGACTCTGATACTGAAATGAGTTTGGCCTGAAAGGAGGTTTAAAAGGAGGCCAGTGGAGATGGAGAGAACTTGAGATGAGAGGTGGGGAGGAATGGAGGAGAGGAGGGACAGATCCTGGGGCCTGCTAGATTATATTATTTATCTATTAGTATGTGACAACACTACCACCAAATTTATTGGCTTACAACCACAAATGCTTCTTATTGCAGTTTCTGTGAACAAAGAATTCAGGAAAGACTAAGCTGTGTGATTTTGCTCCAATATCTCTCCCAGACTGGGGCATAATCCCAACTGAGGCTTGACTTGGGAAGGATCTGCTTCCAAAGTCACTCATGTGTTACTGGCAGCTTGGAATGTGGGCTTGAATTCCTTTACTGTCTGTTATCTGGAGCCTCCCTCAGTTTCTTGCAATATAAGCCTCTGAACATCATAGCATGATTCTCCAGAGTGATATATATGAGAAATGTAGAGAATACAGATAGATAGAGATATAGATAGAAAGAAATAGCAAAAGACAGATTTAGCAAGACAGAAATCACAAATGTTTTGTTTATCAATCTTGGAAATGATATATCATCACTTTGGCCATATTCTGTTGATAAGAAGAGAGCCACTAAGTTCAAGAGGAAGAGATTAGAAAAGAACATGTATACCAGGAGGCAGATCTCCTTGTAAGCTATTTGGAGTCTTTCCACAACATAAACCAAAAGAGGCACTTAATCTGACTCTAAATATAATGGGTTTCCATTAAAGGGTTTTGATTCAGATGGTGATATCTGATTTTCATTGAATTTTAAGGCCATTATGTTAGGAACTGGGAAATGAAATCAAGAAGATAAGTTACTTTTCCATGATCACATAAAGAACCAGCCCTCTTTTGAGTTGAAATCCCTGCTACTTCCCACTCCTTCATGTAATTCTTCCACCATTAAAGTTCATGTGTTAGTTATCTGTCATATTAGCTCATGAGTTTTTAGATATTATTCCATATGCATCTGCTAAATTCCCTAGGGTTTGGAAGCTAGAATGATCCTTATGGTTCTGGTGAGGAGATTCAGGAGGCCCAAGAGACACAATGACTTGTCCAGGTTCACAAATATGGCAGGAAAAGAAGACAGGTCTGAAGCCAGCCCCAAATCCTCAATACTGGGATCCTGAATTTTCCAGATCTTTCCCAGGCACTTCAGGGAGGACAGCGTTTTTATAACTGTAGAGTTAAATTGATGACATGAGAGAGGAGGCTGAATAGACATCAGGTTTAGGAGAGGTTTTATCCAAGGAAGTAGGACAGATAATGGGATTCCAAGAATTAACCTCACTCCTTGCATCTATAATTTAGCAGAACTTGGAACCCTGGTAACTAGGCACCCACATTCTAGAGACAGCTCCCAAAGCAGCTCACTTGAGCAGAGATGCTTGGGAGAACAAGATATTTTCTTATTGTTTCCCCATATCCCAAGGCTCTCATCTAAGGAAAAGTGGAAGGGAGAGACTTTTTCAAAGCTTCAGGAATGTAACTGGTTCAACCATCACCAGAAAAGACTGTGGCCATTTACCAAGAGACATCCAAAAGTAAGACAGCGGTCACAAGGCAGTGAGATGAAGCCTGGGCAAATATTTTGACCCTTCCTGGGCAGACCCACAGTGTGCCTGAGTTGGGGAGGGCTGGGCTGTTTGAACGGCCATGAGGAGTGGAGAGAACCTTGGCAGGAGCTGGTTTTCTAGAAGGTTGGAAGCCTGATTGGCTCATCATGTTCACAGTCTGCTCATGGCTGGCAGGGTGGGAAAGAAAGTAATGGGGTGTTGATCATTGCCCAGACTTTAGTCGGCAGACTTGGAGGCATCATCTCATCTCTTTTCTTCATGGGCTATAGGTCTGTGCAGAAAGTGTTCTGTTTCTAATCTGGGGAGAAAAACTTTATATGGAGTCATCTGTGTGGCAACAGCCAAGCAGGGCCTTGATGACCAACTAATAAGGTGAGTGAACCTTGGGTCTGGTAGGAGAGCTCCTGTCTTTACTAAACAGTAGGGAATGTAGAGTGGAGTGTTCCAACTGAGGAAAGACCTTTTGTCCCACACATCAGATGGCTCCCATTAGAGAGCTGATCCTAGGGACTTCCCCTGTAAGGGCAAAAATGTCAGAGAGAGCTGTGGATGGTGCCTAGGGCACCCTGGGGAGGAAAAAGAGGCTGGGTTCTCAGTGGCAGCCTTTGGGAGAATCCATCCCCACTACAACCACATCTAGATCTTTCTTGTCCCATTGCTGCCTGTCCCCACCCCACAGTTGATAGTCAAGACAATGAGGTGTGGTGAGAAATTGGTTCAGAAGTCTTCCTGGAACCACAGTCATGGGGGCTCAGCTGTCTGTGGGTATGGACTAGGCTGTACCACTCCCTGTCAGTAGAATAGTGTTAGTGGGAAGAAGAGACCCATCTGTTGCCTGCATAGAATAAGGCAGTATATTGCACTCAAGCTAAAGGTTGAGGTGTATTGAGGACACAGGGAGGTCTGGGGCAGGATAATGAATTGCTTTTTCCTCATTCTCCAGATACTGATGGAGCATATACCAGATGTTAGTGCAGTGCATAGATGAGAGAGTCCATCAAAACTCCTGGAATTTAGGTTTGAATGTGCTTTCACAGGGTATAGCAACATCCTCTAAAAATGTGGGTATCTGTAAAAATCACATTAAGGACAATTTCCTAACCTAGAATAGTGGCTTCTTCTTTACAGTTTTGAAGGAAGAGGGAATATGTTCTGCTTCTGGTGCAGAGGTTTCTATGACCACCAGTTAGGACTTACAGCATTCAAGTTGAACTCTGGAATTGCATCAGTAGTAAGTGGGGGAAGGGGAATGGAGGAATCTAAAAATACCAAAACTTACAATGTGCAAAGAAAAAGGCCAGAGGAAGATTATTAGCCTAAGGGCAGGAAGTACTGTGCATCCTCAATCCCCCTATAGGGGTCCCATGGTCTATCATTTCTCTTAGATTTGAAACCTTCTGGGATATTGGTCTCTGACCTCAGAATTCTTTCCCTCCTACATTTATTCCAAAGTAACACTTGTGATGCAGTTTTCAAAGCCACAACTGACCTCGTTTCAAAAGTTTTATTCCTCTTGTGAACTGAGATTTCTAACAATTGTGCAATAATCCCTTGCACAATTTGTTTTAACCCAGAAATTCCCCAGAAGGCTGCCAGCCTATCTGCCAGGTCCTTAGAGGCCACTCCCCTCTGACTGGACCTTGATGAGTCACAGTGAGGTCCAGTGCCTGGATCAGTGTTCTTATTCCTTGACATGTAATAAAAACTCAGATTTTTCATCACTGGCCAAGGGGGTTTCAGATCCACTATCTGGGGAGTTCACCAGTTTACACAGTCATGTTGTTGCTGAAATATCCTAAAAGAGACACCCAGCTCCAAGCCCTTAGAGCTCACAGCCCCTGGGATGGTGGTGGTCTTTGTCCTAAGTCTTGCACTGTGGTTATGCCCAGAGGGTAGGAATCTGTCTGCTGGAAAGGGTTGAAATATGTGACATGACAGGGGTGTGGGAAGGAGGTGGTGACTAAGACTGATGACCCACAGGAACACAAGGCACAGCATTACCAATTAAACATTGCAGCCCTTCCAATCCAGGTGGTAGAATCCCTGCCCTGAGCTCACCCAAGGGGCCTCTCTGGGCTTCCCTATGAGCTTAATCTAAAGTATTAACCACTGGCCCTGCCCTGAACTTCCATGGTCTTGTCCCAGCTTCCAGCCTCTGCCTTGTTAAGGATTTTGAGTATCATCCCTTGGCTTCATCTAAAATGGGTATGTCCAGATCAATTGTGGGATGATTCTGTTTTTTCAGTTGTGGACATTTTTCAGTTATCCCCCAATTCCCCAAGGCTCCAGTTGTCACACAGACACCCATGGTGGGCTCTTCAGGACAGCTGAGGGACAGAGCACAAACCCTATCTCCCAACAGCCTATCTCCCTTGGTGACATGGCACAGTCATCCTCAGAAGTGATTTATTAAATGAATCACAAGTAGGACTGTGCTTTCCTACTTGTGGCAGTAGGAAATGCCAGGTCCCAAAACTAGTCCAGGGCATGGAGGAAGTCATTGGTGTCTGAGGAGTTTCACCTACACAGCTGGGAGGCTCCTGAGAGCAGACATCATGTAGATACATGTCCTAAATCTAGTGTAATCAGATATGGAAGAGGATGGATTTTTGCTGCATTTTTGAGCTTCCACTGGCTAAGGGTGCAGTGAAAGTCACCCAGCAAAAGCCCACATTTAGGGGGAGAGTCCATCTCACTCAGTCTCTGACAATTAATCCTCCCTTTACACTGAGACTCCTGGACCAACCAGAAATCCCAGCTGGCCAAGGTAGTAACACACCAGCCCTTCCCCCTACTCAGGTTCTGCTGGGTGGGTCAGCAGGTCCCCACTGGAGCTGATTCCCTATGGGAAGTGGTTATGTTCATTTCTGGCAAAAAGCAATTGTCCCAGCATTGACTGTTGAGCCAGGGGAAGGAAGGGAGTGTGGCAGCCTGAGGTCTCCTGGGGCTGTTCTTCCTCTGGAAAAGCTGCCCTCCAACTGCTCTACATCTCAGGTCTCTTGCTGTGGGCATTGTGACCCCTTCTGCCTGGTTTCTGTATGAGAGTCAGTGGTTCAGTAGTGTTCTTTTTATTATTCCATTCTGACAGAACCCTCCTCTACTGGTTCTCAGGGAAGAGTCAACAAAGCCTGAACATCCACTCCCATCTACTTATTGCAAGCACACAGATATCTATTAGGAGACCTGAGAACAGAAGACCCTTTCTGCCTTTCCAAAGTTGGAAAGATGGCCATGGGGTCACCCTGTCACATAGAGCTTCACAACCATAACTTGCATCAAATCAACCTGAACACTGACTGGAGACCCTCTAGGGGAGGTTGAGATCCTGTCAGCTTCTGTGCTTACTTAGCTTCTGTGTCCACTGAGGGCCTGACCAGCAAGGCCAGTCTGCCAGTGCTGGTGAGTAGTTCTAGATGATTTGGAGCATCACAATCATGCTGAGTGAATCTAAGGATCTCCTACCTAATCATATGTGCTTTTCCATGGAGGCAAATCTTTGCAGCTTTCCAGAAATTACCATTTATACATTTTAATGAGAAAGACCTTGGAACTCAATTTAAATAAAAACCTATCTAGCATCATGTAGCTTTGGTTTAACTCTGTGCATGCACAAAACAAAGTAAGTATTTAACTTTCCCAATCTGGATATTAATTTACTTAATTTCAAATGCATGAGTTCTCTAACCTGAGGGTAAAGATTGTGTTAAAGAACGCATGCCCTTATTAGATGTATCATCACTGTCATCTGAATTAATCAGGGTATGTCTTCTAGATTGCAGGACAAATGACATTATCAGCTGCATAAAAAGAGAGTCCTCCATGAAAACAGTGCATTTTCTAGAGCAAGAATGATGCTTTGAGCACTGGAATGTGATGAAGGCATGATCAATAAGTCTTATTTTCCTTTCATTTTTGGTCTGCTTGAGTTGTGAATATGGAAAAAAAAATTAACCATTTGAAATCAGTCTCTATTTATTTTGTAAATGATTTTGTTAATCAGATTATCATTGTTGGATTTGACTGCAGACATTTAGGCCCAGGCTGTCTGAGGTGAGGTTAGGTTACTGTGGACATACAGTTTCTCTGGATTCAAAATTCAGTAGTAATTTTCAAAGGGAAACTTGCCTAAAATCATTAAGAGAATAGTTTTATGCAATTATACCAGTAGAAATGTCAAATAAACAAATAAATGTATAATGATAAATTACATGTGTTACCTAAAAGAAAATAATTCTGTGTTTAGATATGGATCAACCATTTAGTCAGGTTCTGTGTCCATGTGGTTAAGGACAAGGCAGGTAATTGGAGTCACTCCTATTGGAGACAGATGTGGGAAATATTCAGAAGGATATGAGAAATATTCCCAGTACAATTCTGTTGAAATTAACTTATGTGGATTATTCTGGACAATAAACACCAGGTGAGTTAGAAGCTGATGTTTGTATAGAGAATTCAAATCTATGAAGCTTTCTGTATGGTAGGAGAACTTGCAAAGGGGGCATAATTGTGTAAACAAAGTATATAAAGAGGATATTTTGACAATGAGATGGAGACACTCTGATTTTTGAAATGACAGGTGGCATTGCTGGTAAAACCTAGGTGTGAGTGTTAAGAAATCTAAACTGGGGAGACAGGCAGAAAAACTCTGCCTATGTTTTTCTAGCCATGTAATTTTTAACATTACTAAAGATTTCTGAATCTTGGTTTATTTAATTTGTTAAATAGGTAAATAGCCTTCATCAGCAGGTTACTCTGAGGATTAAATAACCAAATATGTAAATATCCAAAATCATTTAAGACAACCATTATTTTTCTGGGCTCAAGTACAAATAGGTAAGTTAATCTGACTTCTGTTTCTGACAATGTCATCATTTGTCCATGAAATGCCTGTACTTATTAATAGTGTGGTAGGGGAAATTTTACAGTATAGATGACCTTTACATTTATACACTATGAAATGCAGGGATGTTACAGCTCAGGATGATTAATAAAGGATAAGATTTCACCTGTCACTTTAATAAAATATCATATTGTGAAAATTGATTTTCTCCCATATTCTTCATTCTACATTATTTGGCACTCTTAATCTCTGAGGAATATGAGACATTATAAGCCATGTACTTCTAATATTTTCTGACACAGAGGATTTTCAGGACGAGATTTGCATAATGGGAGCCATTGATCTCTTAAAATGAAAAAAGTCCTGTAATTGATCAACCCCATAATGAACTACATTTTTTACTATTTGGGATGATAGCCATGTTCAGTGGGACAAAATCTACAACACAGAGTTGAGAAAATGATAGTTTGACATCCCATGTGAAAAATCCAAGATGATTTAGGGCAAGTGTACCTCCTAAGACAGGTATAGAGTAAAGCAGGAAGGGAGTGAGAGTCCAGTGGGCTGGGATGGATGTTTCATATGCCAGGAATACTCATATCTGAGAAACTTGAATGGCTTCTCTGGAGGTGGAGACCTAATATTTTAGAATCAGGGATGGAATTGAAATCTCTGAACATCATGGGCTCATGAATGTATAAACTCAATGACTTTAATGTTCTTATCTGTACAATGAAGGTATTCATATCTTCTTATTCATTCAGAGTAGATAAGTCCTTCCTATACTTGGCCCTGGGCGGGAAGGGTCCTCACCCTATTCCTCATGCAGCACACTTCATGCTTGTTGATTGGTCTGGGGATATTTGCAGGTAAAGACTTGGGATTCATGACAGGTGGGTCTGGAAATTGGGGACAAGACCAGAGTATCATAGCTTCTTTCTCCATTCTCAACCTTGTTCACGTACTGCTTATTTGCTTGTGAGTAAAAACCTAGAGGGAGACAGTTGTCAGTTGTACTATTGACAAGGAAACCACTGATGAGTAGGGAATTCTTCTTTCTACTGGAACTGGCCATGGGTTGTCAGCATATGGGCAGTTTTGTCCTATTGGCATGGATAATCTAAGCTCATTTAGGAGATATTCAAGGATCTGAGTTGCAGTTCAGTTTCCAGGCCTCTTGAATGGTGAAAGATATGTTAGGGGTTGATCAATAAATAATCTCTTTCCCAACATTGCACAGATTTGTTCCAGACACCATTAAGGCTGTATATTTAATGGAGAGATAAGAAGATTTTTCTCACCCAGCCCATTTCCTCAGTGGAGACATAAAGCACCCATTATTCATGTTGATGCCTGCAATTGGCTTTGGCATGCAGTGAACATTGATGATAGAGATGAGTAAGAGCAGAAGTTTATAGTCAGTGGGGAGGCTGGCATTTCAGCAGATGAATTCAATCAATGCTGTGTCACAGATGCTAGCATGTGGGCTGTGCATTGTTGAGAGGAGCAACAGTGAGGGTTAGCTAATAGAAGGAATAAAGAAATCATTTATTTCCCCCAATTTGTAATTTCTTAAGGTATTGATATATGTTTGTACATTTTGAAAACTTTTCAAAAAAGATTACTAAAAGCCTCCTACTTAGCCCCAGTTGCCCAATATCTGGATTTGTAAATAAGCTTTATTCAAACATTATAAATGGAAATAATTATAAGGAGTATTGTTTCTTTAATTTCGGAGTGCATTCAGGAAAAGAATATAGGGCATAGAGTAAAAATCATGGCCCTGTGAAGTAAAATTGGAGAGACCAGAATGGATCAAGTGGTTGTGAAGATCCAAGCAATACAATGAACATGGATATTTAGAGGTTCCAAGTTGAGACTGGAAGATCTTGTTCCCCTGGAAAGGTCAGGCTAGGACTATCCTAGAGTACTGTTGTCTCAATGGTCTGTGGTTTGTCCTGCTGAACTGTCTGTACCTTTTTAATGAACACCTGAATTATATAAGGTTGAGTGAGGCAGCAAATACTGATCCTAAGTTCTGCATGATACATGTTTGGTTCTGTGGAATGCTGGACTTTCTGCAAGGTTCTCTGTTATTTTAATGAATAATAGACCTATGACTTATGTTTAGATAGGAAATATTTTACACATAAGTTCATTGGTTCTTTCAAAACTCATATCAGTTTGTGAAATGATTTCATAGATGAGATAGGAGGCCATGTGGGGGAATAATTTAACCATAGTTATGATGTAAATGTGGCAAATCATAGATATTGCATGCCTTGTTATGAGTCCGTAAATTTACTTGAAATTGGCAGAAAAAGGTGTTTTACTTATGAATGCTCAAGTGCAATTTTTATAGCACAATTTGGAAGTTTTAGTGAACAATTTATTACAAAATTTCAAGGCAATATCATACCCCATGTCTTGTGATATTCTTTTATAATCCAGTTTTTTAATAGTAAAAGTTGTGAAATTGCAAAACAAACATGGGTAACATCATGCAGGGCTCCCATACATCACCTCACCACCAATACCTTGCATTATTATGAAAGATTTGTAAGAAATTATGAAAGAGCCTCATCAAAATATTACTACTAATTATAGTCCATATCTTACATTTGGTATTTTCCCAAACCCACACTATTTTTTTGTTTATTAACCATACAATTTATCTAAAGTGTACAATGACATTTTCTATAATCACAGAGATGTGCATTCATCATTTAAATCAATATTAGACCATTTTCATTACTCCAAACAAAGAAAAGCAACAAAAAACAAACCATTATCATATTCATATTTTAGCACTACTCATTACAAATTTTATCACGTGCTTTCACCATTTCTATTAATTTCCAAACATTAACAACTTTCTACCATGTCTGCACTGATCAAACCACAGATTTCCATTTTCTAAACATATATTCTTCTCTGGTGATTTATATTCTAGCTATTAATTCCAAGAGTTTGTTCATAATAGCAAAATCATAAAATCATAAAATATTTCTTTGTGTCTGGCTTGCTTCACTCAATATAATGTCTTCCAGGATCTTCCATGTTGTCATATAATTCAGGACTTCAATTCTTCTTACAGCTGATAAATATTCCATCATGTGTTTATACCACAGTTTACCAATTTATCATTTGATGGACACCTAGGATGTGTCCATCTTTTGGCAATTGTGAATAATGTTGTTATAAACATCAGTGTGCAGATGTCTTCTCATGTACTTGCTTTCAAGTACATATCTTCTAGGTATGTATCCAGTAGTGGTATTTCTGGGTCACACGGCAGATCTATACATAACTTCCTTTGGAACAACCAGTTTCCACATCACCTGTACCATTCTATATTCCCATGAAGAGTGAATAAGAGTTCCTATCTCTCTACATCCTCTCAAACACTTGCAGTTTTTTTTTTGTTTTTTTTTTTTCAAATAGTGGCCATTCTAGTAAGTGTGAAATGATATCTCACTGTACATTGATGGACAATTTCCTAATAACCAGTGTTGTTGAACAATTTTTTTCATGTGTTTTTCCTCATTTGTATTTCTTCTTTAGAAAAATGTTATTTATTTCTTTTGCCCTTTTTTTATAAAACAAATCAATTTTATTGGTACATATTAATAAAGCATAAATTCATCCAACATGTACAATCAATGGTATTTGGTGTAATCACATATTTGTGCATTCATCACTTCAATCATTCTTAGAGCACTTTTATTATTCCAATAATAAAAATAATAAACAAAAAACCAACAAACAAAACTTATCACCTCTCAATTTCTGTGTGCTTCCCTTGCTGTACTTACCGGCTCTTCCTTATCCTTCTCTCTAGTATATTTTTATTCATACTTTGCAAAAAGTCTTATATATGCAATAACACCCATATCCGTGTTTTACATGAGATTTTACTGTCATATAACATGTTATAGCTTTTAGCTTTCCTTCTAGAATACAAATGACTTTTAGACTTTCCCTTTCAACCACTGTCACACCCATACAATAGCACCGCTAGTTATAAACATCATTGTATGCTTTCACCTCTTTTATTCATTTCCAAAGGTTTACAAATAAAATTGTTACCAATTTTGCACAGATTAAACCTCAGCTTTCCATTCTTTATCTTCCTATTTTCTGGTGATATATATTCTAATTATTAACACCATGAGTTTACACAATATATTTAGTTTATAATAGCGCAAACATATAGTATTTGTCCTTTTGTGTCTGGTTTGCTTCATTCAACATAACATCCTCCAGCTTCATCTTTGTTGTCATATGCTTCAAGACTTCATTTCTTTTTGCTACTGCATAATATTCTATCGTGTGCATACATCACAATTTTTTAAATTTATTCATCATTTTGCCCATTTTTAATCAGGTCACTTGTCTTTTTATTGTTGAGTTGTAGGATCTCTTTATATATCATGGATATTCGACCCTTGTCAAATGTACAACTTCCAAATATTTTCATCCATTGAATAGGCTGTTTTTTACCCTCTTCACAAAGACCTTTGAGGTTCATAAGTTTTTAATTTTGCGAAGTACATTTAATCAAATTTTTTTCTTTTGTTGCTCATGATTTGGGTGTAAGGCTTAAGACAGCCACACCTACTACAGTATCTTATAGAGTTTACCTTACATTATCTTCTAGGAGTTTTATGAAGCTGACTTTTATTTATAGGTCTTTGATCTATTTGAGTCGAATTTTGCATAGAGAGAGATATAGGGGTCCTGCTTCATTCTTTTGGTTATGGATATTGAGTTCTCCCAGCAACATTTGTTAAAGAAACTGTTCTTTCCCAGAGAAGTGGATTTGGTAAGCTTATCAAAAATCAGTTGACCATAGACATGAGGGTATTTGTCTGAACTATCAGTTTGATTCCATTGATCAATGTGTCTATCTTTATGTCAATACCATATTATTTTGACCACTTCATATACTTCAAGGTCAGGAAGTATGAGTCCTTCAACTTTGCTCTTCTTTCTTCGTATGTTTTTGGCTATTCAGGATCCCCTTCCCTTCCAATATAATTTGATAATTGACTTTTCTATTTCTATAGTGTAAGCTGTTGGAATTTCAATTGGTATTTCATTGCATCTATAAATCAGTTTGGGTAGAATTGACATCTTCATGATGTTTAGTTTTCCAATACAAAAACACAGAATGTCCTTCCATTTGTTTAGGTTTTCTTTGATTTCTTTAAGCAGTGTTTTGTCATTTTCTGAATACAGATCCTTTACATACCTGGTTAAGGTAATTCCAAGATATTTGAGTCATTTTGTTGCTATTGTAAATGGATTTTTTTTTTATTTCCTCCTCAAATTGCTCATTACTTGTGTATAGAAACACTACCTATTTTTGTGTGTTCATCTTGTATCCTACCACTTTGATGAACTCATTTATTAGTTCTAATAACTTTTTTGTGACTATTTCAGAACTATTTAAATATAAGATCATGTCATCTGTGAATAGTGAGAGTTTTACATCATCTTTTCAACTTCAGATGACTTTCACTTCTTCTTCTGCCTAATTACTCTAGCTAGAACTTCTGGAACTATGTTGAATAACAGTGGTGACAGTGGGCCCACTTGTCTTCTTTTTGATTCTGGAAGGAAAGCTTTTAACCTTTCCCCATTGAGTAACATGTTGGTGGTGGGATTTTCATATATGACCTTTATTATGTTGAAAAACTTTCCATCTTAACCTACCTTTCAAAGTATTTTAATTAAGAAATCTTCTGAGTTTGTCTAATAAGTTTTCTGCATCAATCAAGATGATCACGTAGTTTCTGCCTTTGATTTTGTAATTTGGTGTATAATGTTAACTGATTTTCTTATGTTGAACTAACTTGCATACCAGGAATAATGCCTATTTGATCATGATGTATAATTCATTTAATATTCTTTTGAATTTGATTTGCAAGAATTTTGTTGAGAAATTTTGCATCTATATTCATTAGAGAGATTGGTCAGTAATTTTCTTTTCTTATAGTATCTTTTTTTAAACAATTAAATTTTATTTATACATGCTAAAAAGCATACAATTTATCCAAGGTGTACAATCAATGGTATTTGGTATAATCACCAAGTTGTGGGTTTATCATTTCAATCATTATTAAATTATTTTCATTATTTCAATAATAATAATAATAAAACAAACATTCTTTCTGCCACTTTTCCACTTTCTTCTCCTTCCGGGGCACCAATAAAAAGCAAATGTTTGTGTGTTTCACATTGTGATTCAATTCCCTAAGTCTCTGTTCTATTTTTTCCATTTTCTTCTCTTTCAGTTCTCCTCTTTTCCAGTTCAGATGTTCTGTCTTAGAAGAGACTAATTCTGTCTTCAAGCAATTCAAATCTCCTCTTATGTGCCTCTAATGTATTTTTAATCTTATCCATTGTGTCTTTCATTCCCAGAAGGTCTGTTACTTTTCTTTGCAGGATTTCAAATTGTTCTCTATGCTCTTCTAATGTCTTCTTAATATCCTTTATTTCTTTAGTCA
>JAQZBX010035892.1:0-24395 GCA_029593785.1 Cabassous unicinctus
CCCAGGATCTTGGGAAGCTGGCACTCAACCACTGAGCTACATTGGCTCCTCTGCGTTGGCATTTTCGTTGGTTTGCTTGTTTGTCTTTTGGTTTTAGGAGGCACCAGGAACCAAACCCAAGACCTCCCATGTGGGAAGCAGGCGTTCAACCGCTTGAGCCACATTCGCTCCCTGATAAACTTCTGTTGAGAGTTCTAAAGAGCATGGAGGCTTTGGCACTGACATCTGACTCTCAACATCCTATCTCTCCAATGAGATAACCTATAGGGTATAAAAATAGGAAGACACACTAACATTGAAATCTAGAGAGTGTGTCAGTGTTATTATAATGATAGCTATCATTTATTGTACACCTACTATTGTACAGGTACCCTGCTAAGTGCTTTAGATGCATTATTTCTATTAATCCTTATTTTTTTAAAAAAAAACAAACCCTGGGGTAGGTACCTTTTTATCCTCATTTAATAGTGAAGGTTCAGGGGGGTAAAGTAACCAGTTCAAATTTACGTAACTTGGAAATAGCAGTGTCTATACTCAAACCCAGTTTATCCAACTTCTGAGTCCACCTGCTCAGCTGTTGTACTACCATATCCTGGAAAAGTCCTGTCTGCTAGATTGAGGGAGAAATGAGAACTGACTCACTTCCCAGGATTCTGTAATTCTTTTTTTGGAGGTAGAGCTGTAACTTGAAAAGACCCAGCAGACTCCTGCCTTCTTGTGTTCCTTTGGAGAGGTAGGGACAGATATGGGATTGGTAGAGAGTTAATTGCTTGAAATCCCTTCTGTGACTCTGAAGAACTGAAGAAGCAGCATTACAGGGCTTGCTGCAACAACCAGAAAGCTATCTGGGCATCAGCACCACTCCCTGATTCTCTGCCAAGACAGAGGATGGCACAGACCTGTCCTTGTACCTAGTGAGCAGACGCAGCCAAAGGGACTATGTGTTTCCTTAGCTCAGAAAGGGGGAAAACCCATAAGGAGCCCATTTCCCTCACATGCCCATGGCTCTGGCTTCCGCCCCCTCCTCTCCCTCCTCTGCCTTTTGCTCCTGTAATGTAAATTTACATCAGTACTCCTACTGACTCCCAATTTTAGAGAAACGTTTTAAGAGCAATCGGCTGGAGATTAAAGATTCAGGGAGATTGTACCTGCTCTGTTACGGATGAACACCAGGTATGGGTTGACTCTTACTGGCCCAAGGATGGAGTAAATAGAAAAAAATAAAATGTAAGGCCTACGAAAGATCTTGTAGCATAGAACAAAGAAGATAACCTAACATTTAAAATGCAAAGGAACAACCTGAATTTGACAAAATTATTATGAGAAATAAGTGAATTTTAGGAAATAATTTTTAGTTAGCATTTACTTTATGTCTTAAGGGTAAGGGAAACATAGGCTTTGAAGTGAGACTGAATAGTGAAGAAAGCCAGATAATGATGAAGAGGGTGCTGGCTGAGAAGCTGGTAGGGAGAAAGCTTGGAGTGGGGCCTACCCAGACCCTGGAGGCAGATTGCTGGGAGTGAGTCCTGGCCTCACACTTCAGGTACGCAACCTTGGGCAGGTTTCTTACCTTCTCAGTGCTTCAGTTTTCTTTTCTGTAAAATGAGGATAATAGTATCTCCCTAATATGGCTGCTGTGAGAATTTAAAATGCAATAACAGAATTAATGCTTGTGTTAGAAATAATAAAGTTAACATTATAAAAATTGAATTAGTAAAGTACAAGCTTAAAATCTCCCAGAACCCAGAGCGAGGGATCAAAGTGATAAAGTAGAAATGAAGATATATGTATTTGGAAATAGAGATTGGATATCTACCAGAGTGGAATTTGATGTTTCTGAAAAAGACCAGAATAATTGAAAGGGATGTTACAACCAAGATTCAGCAGAATCTTTAGATTAAAAAGGTTGTGTGCCAGGAAAATGCCAGGCAACACCAGACATGGTCTTAAGCATTATTTATGAATTTTAAGGCTACAAAAAGAATTTATTTAATCAGGCAGAAAAGCAGAAGGCTTACCTGAAATGGAGAAAAATCCATCTGGCTTCAGGCATGCACTATTGAATATAGGAGGTGATGAAACAGCACCTAGAATTGTGAGGGTTTCTCACCTAAGAATGTTTTTACTTAGACAAGGTGGTGTTCTTATAGGAAGGAAACAGGAATCGTTCTTAGATAGCAAGGATAAAAAGTATTTCCGTCCAAAAACTGCTTGAAAAACAAAATGGCCTAAAGATTTACCTAATTGGAAATAAGCAAAAAGAAATTAACAGTGTGGAAATAATGGCATAAAAGTGTAAGGGGGGGGGCGGGGCAAGACACAGGTTACAAAAAAAAGAAGGAAAAAAAAAAGATACAGGTTACTAGTTCTTAACCTCGCTGGGACATCAAAGTCCATACTTAAGAGAACCAGGCTAGACTTCCTGATTGAATGTGGTGTCAACTCTGAATGAGTACAGAGGTATGCAGATGATTCTTGTCAGCAGCCAGGATTGTGAACTGCTGCTTTAGCAATTTTAGTCCAGAAAAAGAAAATATATAGACAGAAAACTAAGGAAGAGGGAATATTATCAAAGATACGTAAAAAGGTTTCTTTTACTCTAAAGTTAGTCTAATTAACTTGAAAATAGAAAACTTGATATAAAAGTAAATTTTAATAAATGAAAAGATAAAATATTTTCTTCAAAGGCAAGACTTAATTTTATGAAAAGTCCTCTTTCCTCAAATGTAGCTCTAACTTACAGCCTAATTTCAATCAAAATTGTAATTGCTTTTTTAAGAGGTTAATAAAATCAATTTAGTTTTCATCTAGAAGAATAAGCTAGTAGCACAGCAAAGAAATCTTTAGAAAAAAGTATTGTGAGTGTAGCTTATCCTACTGGTTGGTAGAATATAATAATATAAATTAAAACATTTGTGCTAGCAAATATGAATAGGAAGATAAAGGAAACAGAAGATTCAGTAACAGACTTGTCATTGCAGAGATAATAGATTTCATTGTGATAAGAGGCAATTCACGTATGAAGACATAATTATAAATGTTTGTGCAACTAGTAACAGAGCCTCAAAATTCATGAAGCAAAATTCACAGAATTAAGGGGAGAAACAGACAGTTTCACAGTCATAATAGGAGAGCTTATCTCTCTCAGTCATTGAAGGAATAACGAGGAAAAATCAATAAAACATAGACAATATGAATAACACTATCAAACACCTTGATTTAAATGATATTTAAAGAACATTATAGGGAAGCGGGTGTGGCTCAGTGGATAGAGCCCCCGTTTACCATATGGGAGGCCCGGGTTCACGTCCCGAGGCCTCCTTGTGAGGGCAGGCCAGCTCACGCGGTGCCGTGGGCTGATGCGGCAAGACCTCACAGCAAGGGGGAGATAAGCAGACACAGAGAAGACACGCAGCGAATGGACACAGCAGCACAAGCAGCAAGGGGGGGATAAATAAATAAAAAATAAATAAATAATAAAATTTAAAAAAATTTAAAAAATAAAAAATAAAGAACATTATATCCAACAATGGCAGAGAACATATGCCTATCAAGTGCACACGGTGCATTCACTGATAGCCCATATGCTGAGCTGTAAAACAAGTCTTAATACATTTAAAAGCATCAGAATCATTTGATCAATGGAATTAAATGAGAAATCAAAAACAATAAGCTATTTAGGAAAACTCCAAATAACTGGAAAATTTTTAAAATATCTTCTGTATAATGTGTATGTCAAAGATGAAATCACAAGGAAATAAGAAAATAATTTGAAAATCCATGACTTAAAATACTACTTAAGAAATGACAAAAAGGAAAGCAAAGTAAACCACAAGTAAGTGGAAGGGATTTTCTTTTTAAAGAGTAGCAATTAAGGGAATACAAAATAGACAGACATCAGAGAAAATTAATGAAACCAAAATCAGGCTCATTGAAAAGGTCAACAAAACTGACATACTACTAGCTTGAAGGAACAAGAAAGAAAAAAACACAAATCACCAATATTAAGAATGAGAAAAGGGATTATCACTACAGATCCTACAGATATGAAAAGGATAGTAAGTATATGCCATGAACAACTTTATCAACCTATGTGAAACAGGCAAATTTCTTTTTTAAAAAATGCAGCTTACAAAATTGATACAAGAAATAAAAGATACAGATAGCCTTGTATCTATTTTTAAAAATTGAATTCATAGGATCAAAAACCTTCCCCAAAAGAAAACTCCAGGCCCAGATGGTTTCATTGATGAATTATAGCACATTCCAAAAAGAAATAACATCAGTTTAGATAAACCTTTTCAGAAAGTGCAGGAGGAGAATCACGGCCCAACTCATTTTATGAGGTCAGCAATCCCCTATTCCCAAACCTAATGAAGACATTACAAAGAAAGAAAATGACAGACCACTTTCTCTCATGAATATAAATGAGAAATTCGAAACAAAATATTAGCAAATTGAATTCTGAAGAATAATATAACAAAATAGGGTTTAACATTCAAACACCAAAAATGTAATTTACAGTATTAACAGAATAAAGAAAAACCACATGTTCATATCAATAGATGCAGAGAAAGCATTTGAAAAGAATTCAGCAGCAGCCCAAGAATAGTAGAAAACTTAAACTGACAAAGGGGCAGCTACCAAAAAAATATTGCCAACATCATAATCATTGCAGCATACAATTTAGTCTTTCACTGTTGAGATCAGGAATAAGGAAAGGTTGCCTGCTTACACCACTCCTATTCAACATCATGCTGGAAGTCCTAGCCATTGCAATATGGGAACAAAAAGAAATAAAAGGTATAGAAACCAGAAAGGAAGAAGTAAAACTGTCTCATTTGCAGGTGACATAATTGTTTACATAGAAATCCCAGGGAATCTTCAAAAAACCACTAGAATGAACTCATACATGAATTCAGTAAGCTTGCAGAATACATAATTTAAATTAAAAATTCAATTGTATTGTTATATAATAGTAGAAAATATTTTAAAAATTCCTTTTGCAGGAGCACCAAAAAAAAAAACAAACAAAATGATGCCTAGGAGTAAACCTAACAAAAGATGTCCAAGACAAGGCTTCTACTGTGAAAAATAAGAAAAATTAAAATATGTATGTATATGTGTGTGTGTGTGTGTGTATATAAAGGGGAGTGGATGTAATTCAAGTGATTGAACGCCTTCTTCCCACATGCAAGGTCTTGGGATTGATCTCTAGTACATCCTAGAAAAACAGACAAGTGGGGAGACCATCTCTCATTGGGGAGCAGATGTGGCTCAGTGGTTGAGTGCCTGCTTCCCATGTATGAGGTCCTGGGTTTGATCCCTGGTACCACCTAAAAAAAAAAAAAATTTATATATATATATATATATTTTTTTTAATATAATTTAAATATATATATATAGCTGAGAAAATATAAAGAAGACTTAACCAAACCCAATCAAAATCTAGGGGGATTTTTCATAGAAATTTACAATCCAATTCTAAAATTTATGTGGAAGTGCAAAGAAAGAAAAAAAAATTGGAGAACTTAATCTGTTTTCAAGACTTATTTTAAAGCAAATAAATTGACACACAGATCAATGGATTAGAAGACAGTCTAGAAAAAAATGCACACCTAATATGATAATTGATTTTCAACAAAAACATCAAAGAAATCAATGAGGAAAGGATAGTTTTTTCAACAAATGATTGAAAAACTGATAGACATATGGAATACACGTACACAAATGTTAACTCAAAGTGGATCATGAACTTGCATGTAAAACCTAAATAAATAAAACTTGTGGAAGAAAACGTAGAAAATCTTTGGACCTCAGGTTAGGCAGAGATTTCTTAGACCATGAAAACATGATGTTTTAAAGAAAAAAGAATGGTTAAATTGTAATTAAACAGAATTAATGTTTTTTCTCTTTAAAAGGCATTGTTGAGAAAATGAAAAAGTCCATAGGCTGGGAGACAATATTCATAACACATATATCAAACAAAGGATGTGTATTTAGAATATATAAAGAACACTTAGAGCTCAGTAATCTCACAGCCCCATTAAAAATGGACAAAAGATATGAATGATACTTCACCAAAGATATTCAAATGGCTTTGAGAACATGAAAAGATGTTCAGTATCATTAGTCAAAGGAAATGCAGATTAAACCCAAGTGAGCTACTATTACCCAGTGCTCATTAGATTAGCTAAAGTTAAAGGCTGACCCTGCCAAGTGTGGGGGAAGATGTGGAGCAACTAGAACTTTTCTTACACTGTTGGTTGGAATGGAAATGGCATTATCACTTTGGAGAACATGTTAACAATTTCTTAAAAACTTAAATATATACCTAGTACATGGTTGAGCCAGTCCATTACTAGATATTACCTAAGAGAAACAAAAAGATATATCCACAAAAATATCATATGGGAATACTTGTAAGAGCTTTATTTTTACATCCCCAAACTACAAACAACCCAAATGTCCATCAACAAGTAAATGGATAAAGAAATTATGGTATATTCATATAATGAAATGCTAAGCAATTAAAAGGAATGAATTATTAATATGTGCAACAACAGAGATTCATCTTAATTCATGCTAAATGAAAGAAGCCTGGCCAAAAAACCATGCAGTCTATGATTCCGTTTGTATAAAATTGTTAAAATGTAAACTTATCTATTGTGGTTTTAAGTAGATTGGTGGTTGCCTAGGGTTTAGGATAGTGGGAGGGTGTAATACAAATTTGGGGATGGTGAAAATATTCTTTTCTTTATGGCAATAGTTTCATGGATGTATACATAGGTCAAAACTGATCAGATTTTGCACTTTAGATATGTACAGTTTATTTCAGCTATACCTCAGTGAAGTTATAATAAACCTACATTTTTTAAAATAATTATGATGACATTGTGAGTCAAGAATGGTTTCTTCAGTAAGTGGTGTTGAGATAATGCTGCTGACAGAGTATTCATTTGGGCCTCCTTAGTTTATATCAGACACCCAAACAAATTTTGGGTGGATTCATGCCTAAAATGTAAAATATAAAGCAATGAAGTTACTAGAAGAAGATAGAGGTGAATATTTATCAGTTCTCAGGCCATGGAAAACCTTTATAAGCATAAAGGAAATAGTTAATAGAGTTAAAACTTCTCCTGCCAGTACCATAAACAAAGTATGAAAAGTAAATATCAAATTGGAAAAATATTTAAAATATTTGACAGACAGTGGTTTGATATCTTATATATACATCTTTATAAATCAGAAAAGAAAACTGCAATAGAAGAATGAGAAAACAGTAATGTCTCAGGATCTAGATGGGCAATAGAAAAATAAAAATGAACTTAAATGTCATTAGTGATAAAAAATGAACACTTAAGTAGCAGTGGGATATCATTATATTTTCAAATAAGCAAAGATAAGGGGAAATGATAACGTCCAGGGTAGGCTAATGTATGAGAAAGCAGTCAATCTTAACACTGCTGGTGGGAGTATAAATCAGCAAAATCTCTTTGAAGGGGAATTTGGTAATTGCATTAGTTTCCTAGGGCTGCTCCAACAAACTGCGTGGCTTACCACAGCAGAAATTTATTCTCTTATAGTTCTAAAGGCTAGAAGCCCTAAATCAAGACGTTAGCAGGGCGGTGCTCTCTTCGAAGCTCTGGCGAAGAATCTTTCCTTGCCAGCTTCTGGTGGTCCCAAGCATCCCTTGGTTTGTGGCAGCGTAACTCCAATCTCTGCCTCTGCCCTACATGGCGTCTTCACTGTATGTATCTCCTCTTCATGTGGAGCTCCCCTCTATGTGTCTGTGTGTCTGTCTCTTCTTATAAAGACATGTCATATTGGATTAAGGCCTACCCTACTTCAGTATGACCACATCTTAAATTAGTTACGTCTGCAAAGATCCTGTTTCCAAGTAAGGTAACATTCACAGGTACTGGGAGTTAAGACTTCAACACATCTTTTTTTGGGGGGTGGGGGTGGGGAGGGTACACAATTCAACCCGTAACAGTAATGCATTTCAGAAGTCTTAAAAAATATTTTTATTCTTCAATCCAGTAATACTACGTTTACAAATGTATACGAATAAAAGTTCATATAGGTATGTTAATTATAGAGAACAGGTGAAAACAAATTGATGAACAATATGAGAGTTTTTAGTATTTTAGGCTTTGTTTATGGAATACTATTAAAAATGTTAATATGGATTATTTTTGAAACGGAAATTGCTCAGCAAATTCAGTGGGAAAATCCACTTAAAACCTATTCCCTGAGACCTTAATAGCTAAGCATGTGCTTGGAAAAAATAATTTGAAGAGTACAAGGCAGAGTTCATGGTGGCTTCCCTCTGGTGACTGGATTATGGATTATGGATTTTTTGTTTTTATCAGGATTTTCCCAAGTTGTTTAGTGAACATATATTATTTTAAATAAAAATGTAAAATAGTTCAAATATGCTTATGGATTTGAATGAGTATAGTTTTAATTTTTTGTTACTAATGTTGGATAACATTGCTTCTTTCGTGAGATTTAATATTACTTATTTTCGGTCTTCAATATGAAAGGCCCATTTATTTCTATAATAGTCACAGAGAGTAATTAATTCCATTCATAGAAACCATTACTTCTACCAACCTGAAATAAGTAGCTAGTATGTATGGGGTATTTGGCAAGTAGCTCTTTAAGTTACAAAGCTGTGAAAGGTCATGGTTTCTACTGTCTAGTAGGGGACAGGATAGCTTAATTGGAGCCATTAAATGCCTAGGGCAGAGACAGCAGATAGGCTTCGTTTTGTGTTCCAGTTCTGATTGATAGGTGGTGGCTTCCTGGAGTGAGGTAGTAAGACAAATTGCAGGCTGTTCCTGGATTCAGTTTAAAGTGCGCTGATAATTCAATAATGTCTACTCTGGGCAAGAGAGTGGAACAGTGTGGCACTTGTGTGCCGTTCTTGACCTAGTCAGGGAGTAAAGATAATCTTATTTTTACAGCACGGGCCCACATATCTGGCTGAGATGAGCTCTGATGGATGGGTACAAGTGGTAAGTGATATACAAGGTCAGAATAAAGTGCTGGTAGATTTCAGAGAGGAGAGAGATTGCTTCTAACTCTGACTTCTGTGGAACCAGACCATTTCATAGATTCTATTAGAGTGGTCTTCTTTTCTGACAGGAAATTGGTGGTTTATTGAAGTATGACTTCCAGATTGTAGCCTCAGGATTCAATTAAATCAGTCAGTCTTGATATATGATTCATAATGTGCGTTATTTTTGTTCCTGGCATGACAGTCTCTGCACATCCAGATTATTATGTCCATGAGCAGGAAGGACATTGCAAGTGACAGAAAGGTTGGGCAATGAAGGTGGGAGGGGAGACAGAATAAGGAAGAACTTCCCTCTTCTCTGACATACTCCTCTTTTTTTTTTTTAAAATTAATTAATTTATTTATTTATCCCCCCCTTGCTCCTTGTGCTTTACTGTGTCCATTCGCTGTGTGTTTCTTCCGTGTCTGCTTATCTCCCCCTTGCTGTGAGGTCCTGCTGCATCAGCCCACCGCGCCACGCGGGCCGGCCTGCTCTCACAAGGAGTCCCCGGGAAGCGAACCCGGGGCCTCCCGCATGGTAAATGGGGGCTCTATCGATTGAGCCACACCCACTTCCTGCTGTGAGGTCTTGCTGCATCAGCCTACCGCACTGCGCGGGCCGGCCGGCCTCCCATATGGTAAACGGGAGCTCCATCCATTGAGCCACACCCACTTCCCTGACATACTCCTCTTGTATTGCATGGCAGATCATGGGATGCCATCACATTCCCCTTCTCTTTTGTGGCCCATTTATGTTTTCTCTTCTGTATGTGGTATCCGAAATGTAGTTGTGACAGTTTGAAGTTCTTTTATGAGTCCCAATAAGAAAAATTGTTGTTGTTTTTTTTTTAACTAATCTATTCCTGTGGGTGTGAGACCCTTTTGATTGGACTACGTTAGTGAGGTGTAACTCAGGTTGAGTCTCTGCCATCTTACTGAGTCTTATATAAATGGAGACAAGAGAGAGAGAGATACACAGGAAAAGGGAGTTTTGCCATTTTTGATCCTGCCATGTGAGAGAGGACTTGAGGATCACTAGCAGCCAAAGCTTAAGCACGAAGCCCCCAAGAAGCTGGGCCCAAGAAGCAGCTCAAGGCTGAAGAGACAAATCCTATGCCTGGTTGCCCACAGCTGAGCTCCGGGAGATGGTAGAATCTGGAGGGGAAGGCAGGGACCTCAGCAGAGCTCGGCGGCCATCTTGCTTCGCCACGTGGCAGGACCCCAGACTCACCAGTAGCAGACTTTGGTGAGAAAGCATCTCTGCTGATGCCTTGATTTGGATATTTCATGGCCTCACAACTGTAAGCTTTTACCCCAAATAAAATTCCCATTATAAAAGCCAACCCATTTCTGGTACTTTGCATTGGCAGCCCTGTGGCAAACTAAGACAGTAGTCATTGAAACAAACTCTTCAGATTATTTTGGCATTCAAGTCAGCCAGTAAGTTATTTTTCATTCCTGGCTTGTGAATTTCTAAGACTTTGGGATCATTGAAGGTCAGTGATCACTGTAAGACAGTGAAATTTTTATATTACTATTCTATTTTCTGCCATCCACTCACCCATTCCTTGTGTGCATGTGTGTGGGGGGGTGTGTATAATTAAACTCATCCCCCTGCTATTCTACCCCTCTCAGGGTTAGAATAAGCTCTGAGGATCACAGCATGGCTGTCATTCCATTCCCTTTCATTTACTAGTAGGATTTTTATTCCCCTTTCTTCTTAGAAAGGCTCTTCATTTTAGCTTTATTTAATCTTTGTCCACTTGAAATCCTTACCATTAAGCCAGAGATTAAGGGCTAGATAGATAAATTAAATTTTTATGTTGGCTGTTTGGGACAATCTATATTTTTTTATGCTTTTTGATTTTGAATCATAGTCTTTCAGGGTTTGAAGGGAATGTAACAGTTTAGAAGCCAACCACCTTCCTGATTTTTGAGTTCTCTCCACCATGCTTCTGGGATGTTTTTTTTTTCATCATATGTTTGAAACACAGCCTGAGACCAGAGATTTTACTCCAGTCCAAGGCAGCCCATGTATCTTTGAAACAGCTTTGGCCCTTAAAAATTCTTCATTATAATGGCCATGATTCTATTCCTTGGGTTATGTAAATAGTCAAATTCTCCTTCCACATGAAATTCCTTCAAATAGTGAAAGACCGTAATCATGTCTCTGAGTCTTCTCTTTTAAACATCCCTGGCTCTTTCTACTCTTTTCCTTCAGTCTTGTCTTCACATCATTTTTCAATGAATCATTTTTAAATACTTCACTCAAAAGTGAGCCCAGTTGCCCAGGGATTGCCTAGTTATGACATCTCTTTTCTTTTGATTAAAGAAGTCTAGGGTTGAGTTGATCCTTGGGGGGTGTAGAAGAGGGCAATTTCTGTTACATTGTTTACTCCTTGAACAAACTATTGATTGAAGCCCCTACATGTTTTTCATACTTGTTTCTGTGTTTGTACTCAAGAAGGGACTCATTTATTTCTGTGAAAGTTTACCTTGATTAGTCTCATCATTTCAAATGTGCTGTCCTTTGTGGCTTTGTGTCATTGGCACCCAAGATAGTAACAGCTGTTTTGAGTAAGCTAGAGCTGAGCACAGGATTCCTCAGTGGCCTGTTTTTGTTTTTAAATTTTTAGGTAATCAGTGATTTGGGAAGAGCATATCTGGAAACTATTTTTGATAATCAATTTTATTTTGCGCTTAAATTATATATCCTCTCAAGAATCCTGAAAAAAAAAAAAAAAGCCTGTTTCAGTCTGATAAAGTTATATTAATGTGTGATTAGTAAAGATGAATATAGAAAACTCTAACCTCTTAAGAATATTGTCATATTTTTGTCTTCCCTTTAAAACTCATTTCTGTATACTGGCTTGAATAGTGTTATAAAATATATTTACTTTTGAAGCTTTTTCTAGTGTTCCGGGACATTTTAGTCATAATTGTCTTAGTAGATTGCATGCTTAAAAGTGTAAGCTTTGGAGTTAGACTGTCTGGGTTGAATTCCAGCTCCTCTTGAAATGACCTTGGGCAGGTATGTTAATCTTTCTAAGTTTCAGTGTGCTTTTCTGTAGAATGTGAATTAAAATAATGGCTGTACCCTGGGGCTTGTTTTTAGGAAACAAATGAATATAAATGAATAAAAAATGTAGCCAAAAATAAGTTCTCAATAAAGCTTTCTTTTATTAATATTATTTAAAATGTTACAGAATCATTCTAGTTTTTCATAGGATAAAATAGTTTTAGCTATAAATTTGTCAATATGTTTTAAAATTGATTGGCAGTATGTCATTTAAATTGTGTCATTTAAATTGTGACCCATAGTAGAAATTTTAGTTTCTATTTCTAGAAAGATTTCATGCTATGGGAAAAGTTGTATATTTAAGTTACTCTTTATTTTTATTGTTACTGATCAGGTCCAACCTAGTTTGGTTGATTTTATTGAACAATGGAAAGTCAAAGGTGGGAACTCTGCATTTGTCAAATCCAATACCAATATTCATATCTGTACAAGAATACTCCCTCAGCAAGATTTTATAAAACTTCAGATTCTCATGAATGCAAGGTTTCTCATGTAGCAATGTTTAAGAGTTCCTTTAAGAGTCTGTTTTTATAATTACAGTTAAGCTGTGTCTTCATAATGACTCATTTCCCTAAAAATGCATCTCATTCTCGTATAATTCTGATGCACAAACCAAGAAGTTATCTGCACATTCAGCTGTTCCTTCTGTAGGGAAAGACTTCATCACATTCAGTATAATAAACCTTTCAAGTCTCTCTTTGTTATATGGTCTCCTTAAATATGTATGTTGATCTGCCTTATTGAGAGTAATGTAGTATGTTAGAAGTAAATACGCTGTTACAAAGTAAGGTGGCATAGGAAAGATAAACTTTTTACACAATAGTTGAAAGGAATATGCATCTTGTCAGTTGAAAAGTAAGTAAAATCAGGGATTTCAAATTACTTAGATATGTGCTCAGTTATAGATGCCTCACTGAATACAAATTTAGCCAAGCTCTGAGTCTTTTGAGATGAACAAAAGAGGAGGATGTTGCAGTAAGGGTTGGTGGTCAATGAGGAGTTAACTGGTTGAAGGAGGGGAAGCTGCCCCAACCAGATGGCGTAACATGGACCAAGGCTCGAGGGAGAAGGGTGCTTATAATTAATATGGGAGTCTGCGGAAGGGTTTTAGGTGGAGAAGTGATCGCTAAGGTTTCCGTTTTAGAAAGGCTACTGTGACAGCTTTGTGGTATACAGAATGCCTCTCTCATATATAATCCAAGTTTGAGGTGCAAAGAATAACCGGTTCCAAGAATTGTGAACCATTCACCACCACTACCATGGAAAACCAACTGCTAGTTTTTCAGGGCCTTTATCCATAGCACCCCCTGTGGTCCTTCTGAAACTACTGTCACCTGGTTTCAGGTTGGGGAGTTATTGAGTCCTTCCTGGGCAGTAGGTAAGCTGACCCTTGGCCATCATGTTCTCTAGGATTAGTTCTACATAGAGGAGTCTGACAATGGCCTGATTTCCTTCCCAGGTTCCTGGTGAAATTGTCCCTTGGTGAACAAGACTTTTGCTTACTCCATCAGAGAAACAGTCTGAGCTCCTTCCTCAGGGGGCCCAGGGCTGCATATCCTGTTTTCCTAAGTCTGTTAGATGCTCCATTTATTCATTTAATAAGTATGCATTATACAGCCATTGTGTGCCCTCTGTTGGCTTAGAAGGATGTCAGGGAATAAGAGTGCCCCCATGTGAAGGAGCTCAAAGCAAAGTGTTCTGGGGAAAGACAGCTCAACTAGATCCAGAGAGACTGGATCCTTCTTATAAACCAGAGAACACAGACTAGGTATCCTGACAGAGAAACCAGGACCACCAGTTGCATTTTGTTTGACTGACAAATGTCGTACTTTTAAAAAACTTTGAATGCCCTTTGTTAGAGCATATTATCTCTAGTATACCAAAAGTCTGCAATTCCACACTGATATATAGCAGACCAAATATATGCATTTATCTTAGATGCCGGACTCCACAGGCATTTGAATACGTCACCACTGCCTAACATCCTAGTAGCGGAGAGCCGCTTGGTTGTTGGATCTTCTTGAAATTTCAAGTTGCCTAAGGTTCCCAGAGTTGTAATTGGATCTACTTATGTTCTCCTATTCTTCCCCTGGGAAATCTCATCGACTTGGGATACATATTGGTACAAAGAAATCATTTTCTATTTCTCTTGGCTAAAGCTCAATGAAAAAATGAATACATGATTTTATTCTATTAGTAGATACATAGAAAAAATCAGACTGATAATTTGATAATAGGATAATTTATTATATCCCATGTCATGAGTGCTCTAAGAGTTAATTTTGTAAGATTTTCCTTTATGCCATTTTAGTATTTAAGCTGTGATTTTGTTTTTAAAAACCATGGAATCAGACTGGCAATTGCATTTTTATTTGTAAGCCTAATAGAAAAGCTGTAGACAGAAAAGCACATTTGAAGTTTTAGACATTTCAAGAAACGTGGCTTGTGATTATAAGACCAAGATACCACAGATTCACTTTGAATTTATAGGACATATAGAAATAAATTCTAGTGGTCATAGAATAAAATTATTACTTGGGATCTCTGAAAATAAAACAAAAAAAATGGGGCTCATAGGTCATTTTGAAGTCAATGGAGGACATGTGGTCTTATATGTTCATTTACCTGAAGTTTTCAAGCTTTTGAAATTAAAAAAAAAATGAAATCAGTTTTGGTGTCTACAGTCAAGGGGTCTTCATGAGCAAATGGGTCTGGTTCATTGTCCTCATTTTGCAAGTGAAAGTTACCAGGGATATAGTCTCATAGGTAGGTAGCAGCAAACACAGAACCGCTATTTCTACCCTTACAGGAATCTGATGCCTGTATATTGCATTTCATCATAAAGGTGAATAATAACATTTTGGGTTAAAGGTCAGTTCACATTTGTAAAGCAAACGGTTGATGGTTTCATTGTTATCCTGTGCACATAAAATTGTACAAAAACTGTCAGCAGAAAAAAGTTTTGCCCATATTTAAAAATGTTTCAATGTGACTATCAAAGCTAGTACTTTTAAAACAAACAATACACACACCACACATAACAGCAATTTCACATTAGTAAAAAAATATATGGTATTAAATATTTTCAGACCCTAAAACCTATTGGGGAAAACTGGATGGGTCCATAATATATGCAGTCAACTCTTACATTGTGCCTGAAATTAATTTTAACCCATTTCTCAGAAGTTCACTCTGATTAAAATACACCAAATGTAAGATTTGGACTATAGTTAGTAGTAATATTTTGACAATGGTGTTTCATCGTTTTTAACAAAGTTTCACAACAATGCGTGGTGGGGTGATGTATGGGAGCCCTGTATAATGATATGCACATTTGATTTTTAAGTTCACAGCTTTTACTATACACTTATTGTTTATGTATGTTCATGTAAGAATGATATACCTCAATAAAATTTTATTTTAAAAAAAGTTTCACTCTGATTTAAGAATAAACTTAAATGGCTTGAGTTATGTATTGGGTGGGTGAGTAGAAGTCAGAAAATTATAATGGGTTGTTCAAATGGAAGTTTCAGCAGAGAACTCATGAAGATAAATATGAGATACTCGAGTGAGGACCCAGATGCAAATTTTCACGAGAAATATTTGAAACCCAGTTTTATGACTTTTAAACTTCCTAACCTTAACATTGAGGATAAACAAGGATCTGGTTGTTATAGATTAAAGAGAAAGGTTTTTACTGAAGAGCATTTCCCTGGAGGGAATTGTCCTGTGGGTCCTGCCCTTCCTCTTACCCTAGTCAGGAGGGAAGGACTTCAAGGAGCCTATTTGATGACTTAATAGTCATCTTCTCCTGCTGTTCTTGATGGGCTTCTTGGGGATGAGGCTCAGAAAGTAGCCCTCTTGTGGAAGCAAAAGGAGAGGTGGCTGCAGTGGCTTCGTGGGTGTGCAACCTGGGCCAGGTGCAAAGGGCCCTGCACTGTCCTGAGTTTATGGCCTACCTAGAGAAAACTGTAGATGAAAGGGCCCCCAGCGATGAGAGAGAGGGGTGGTTCTCTAAAGCAGTCACCAAGCATGACTAGGATAAGAGTTGACCTCAAATATTTGCCCCCCTCGGAAGGGAACGCCAGCTCACCAGCTGAACCCGTCCGTGGAGCATTCCTGCTCTCCTTTCCTCCACCTCACACCTTCACCTCCACTCATCCACCTCCAGTCCCTTCCAGCCCAGAAGGGCTGAAACAGCCTAGAAAGAGCGATTTTGATATAAAGACACCAGGTGGTGGTAGCCTGCAGCAGACATTGCTGGGGAAAGGGGAGTGAGCTGCCGTGCTGCTGGAGAAAGCTGAATGTTCTAATAACCAAACTGAAATTGTTTCATGACTCAGTGACTGTAGGACTTGATAAACTAAAAAGTGATCAGAGAAACCATGGGACTGTCCAACTTTTCATCCAGAGCTGGGGTAAGAACTACTACATTGAATAAAATTTTGAGAGAAAAGTAAAGGACAAAATAAAATTGCTTTTGAAATTGCATTTCTCAAGTGATACTTATTCGTTGTATTTATTACATAATTGAATTTAAAGAATCTAGAAACACCAAATGCTTTTGACTCATGAACTTTGTTGTCTTTTTAAGTTTAAAATGATCCTCTGAAAGCCAGCCTAAATTTACTGGTGAAACTGAAATTTTGTAAATCTGATTTCTTAATCTAACTTGGTATTAGAAACAGGAAAGTTAGATTTTCCCATTTGTCATAGTAACTTGTGTTTATCTAGTTGTTGGCTTGCTGACAGTAGTCTAAAAATGGAAAAGTTTAGTTGTTCAGTGAAATTGCTTATAAAGTGAGAAACTGTAACATTTTTTTAGAAAACATGTTTAACATTTTGGTCAATTAAGCTTGATTTATTATAAAGTAATTTAGTTTTTCCACGGTTGGTGACATAGAATAATGTTTTTTTCTACTGGGCATTCTAAAATGACCCAAGTTAGGAAAATGTTACTAATTTTCAGCATATTTCTACTGCTATTTTCCATTTTATGCAAAGACTGTTGTAGGCTAATTATAGAAAATTGCATTTGATGCTTATTACATGAGTGTGAAATTCACTTAGACACTGATGGCCTGACATTTAGAGTGAAATGAGCTGGCATTCTTTCCTAGGATTCTGTGAACTATACTTTTTTTTTTTTTTTTGAGGTACCAGGGGCCAGGGACCTCATATGTGGGAAACTGGTGCTCAACCCGAGCCACATCAGCTTCCCCGAGATGGTTTTATTGTTTTGCTTGTTGTTTTGTTTTTGTTTTTTTTTTCAGGAGGCACCAGCAACTGAACCCAGGACCTGTCATGTGGGAGGCGGGTGCTCAACTGCTGGAGCCACATCTGCTCCCTGTGCCCTCCAACAATGGGAAAAAGTTTCATTTTCTTAAATTTTCTGAAGGTTTTTATGGCTGACCAAACTTTATGAAATAAAACATTTAAATGAAAAGTTTCACAAATTATTTTCTTCTTTAGCAAAAAGCCTTATTATTTTTTTTTATACAAAACTTGTAGGGAATTTATTTTGTGTAACTGAACCTGATAATTCTTGAAATATGAGTTTCCTAAATAGAGGGATAATTTTCCTATTGAATGTTTGCTAAAAATTATTTTAATTTTTGATATTTCTGATTTTACTTTAAATTTAGAAAAGACTGTGCACCTACAAATCAGAACCTTGTGGGAGAAGAGCATCATGGGGAAAATTACATTTGCATTGTTTGTAATTCAAAAGACAATTTTGTTAAAAAAGAAAGCATGAAAGTAGATTGAATCCTAAAAGGCATGCTAGACAGTCAGGGATTGAGAGTCTTGCTGCCTGACGTCCTAAGCCATACTCACAACGACACAGTTGAGAATACCATTGGAAAAAGTAATCGCAACCTTCTTGTAAATGTCTTTGCCTATATTTTCATTTCTTTCTTCAATACATTCCTCTGATTTTTTTCCAGGCGCGCAGGAAGGAGGTATTTATCCAAGAGCGGTATGGGAGATTTAACCTAAATGACCCATTCCTGGCACTGCAGAGAGACTATGAAGCAGGTGCTGGTGAGAAAGAGAAGAAGCCAGTTTGTACCAACCCCCTCTCCATTCTTGAAGCTGTCATGGCCCACTGCAGAAAAATGCAGGAGAGGATGTCCACACAGCTGGCTGCAGCTGAGAGCAGACAGAAGAAGGTATTGCGGCTTTCAAACATTTTCCCCATATCAGAGTAAGACTAAAAAACCATCTCTGAGGCTTTATTTATTCCAAAATGCTTTAATTTTCAGGAAAGGTTGGTTTAGGTATTAAGAGTTGCAGAATGCTGAAAATATTTTGGTATCTCTTTAAAAATGCAATTCAAAATAAAAATGACACTAAACCAAAAAGCAAGGGTTCTTAACCTTTTTTGTTCCACGGATCCCTTTGCCAGTCAGGTGAAAGCCATGGACCCCTTACTAAGTCCACACTATACTGTTTATTAGTTAATAAATATATCACACCAACATCAACACGTCCCCACAAGAATAATGTTTTTTTGAATTTCAATTCAAGTTCATGGACCCCTTGTTAAGAACCCCTACCATAAAGGAAGTATGACAAAGAAAGTATTTTTCCCATAATGATTACTGTGATGCTTTTCAAAATATATGGATTTTTTTGGGCGGAGTGGGAAGGGTAGGACTTCCCTTTCCTACTGCCTTAAGCACATCTAGAGCTGCTAGGTGTGTGATCCAGCAGTATGACCAGGTCTCTGAACATATGGTAGCATCCCCAATTTATTTTATCCTGCTTCTGTCTGAAATGTTTCTTTGAAAATCATTTTTATTTTGTTCTATTTTATTTCTTTGGAAGATGAAAAAGCTCGAGGGACACAGAATGAAAGTTTTGCACGGTCTATCCATCTTTCATCATGTCATCTTAGAGTCCTGGTTAGTCTCAAACTGGCCTCTGGGATCGTGTGGCTCTGTCAGAGGCAGACCTCCAGGCTCCTGCACACATGTTTCCTTTAAACCAGTCTTCTCCGCCACCCCCACCAATGCCCACACATTTAGTGCACTTGGGTACTTGCTTCAAAGAGTATCAAGTTTGATTAAAATAACAACAGGGAAGTGGATGTGGCTCAAAAGATTGGGCTCCCATCTACCATATGGGAGGCCCCGGGTTCGATTCCCGGGGCTTCCTGGTGAAGGCAAGCTGGCCCATGCCTGCGGAGAACTAGCGCAGCAAGGCGATGCAACAAAGGGAGACAAGCAGACACAGAAAACGCACAGCGAATGGACACAGAGAGCAGACAGCGAGCACAAGCGGTGGGGGGCGGGAGGGAATAAATAAAAAAGTAAATCTTAAAAAAAAAAAACAGAACTTAATGTAGTCAGCCATAAATAATAGGTGTAAATTTTGCCCTTCCGCTATACTGCTGAGACTATTGATTCCATTTATTAGAAAAGGGAGTGAGGGAGTCAGAAAAGCTCCTGCTAGCTAGAATTATTAGAATTAAAACTAATATGCTCTTTGAACCATTATTAAAACATAAATTAAAATGTTTCTTCGATATGTCCTTTTCAGAGAATTCTTTATCATTCACATTTAATACCTGGTCAGCAAGTAACCTGAGGGCACCATAGTATGAATATTTATGATATTGTCTTATAGTGTATGTGTCTTTTCTCTGTAATATGTATGCAGTGTTTTGATATAGGTAGTGAATAAAAATAGACCTTTTCCTCAGTATGTCACATGGTAGAAAACTAAAGTAGAGAAAAATAGAAGGCCTTCCATGAATGTGAGGCAAAAGCAAACAATTTTACTCTGGACTTTGCAAATGTTCTGCAAAGCCCTGCAGAAAACCACTGATGTCTCTGGAAGTTTTCAGAAATCCCCATAAACCGCATCACCGAGAGCCAATGTACTTCAGCTGATGTCACTGAGACTCATTTGTATTTCTTGGATGGGGTACATTTCAATTATGTTCTTAACATGTTAAATGAGCTATTTGTTCATAAAGTATTTTTTTGCTGGCTTTTATGCTGCATTATCAAGAGTCAAGAAAATATTTTGTTTTCATTGTAGTTTTCATTTAATATATAAAAAAGGCATACTTTCCTAAATTTTACTTTAGTTTTCCATTTTATTTACCAATTTGCTTTTAGCAGAGGAGAAAAGAAGTTCATTTCTAGTCAAATCAAAGGTTTTATTATCTAGTTGGTACTTTTTTTTTTATCAACTTACATCCTGTTTGTTTCTGAATGACTGGGTCATTTCCAACCTGGCTGGGAGTGAAAGGAAGTTGTTTCTGTCCTATGAGTCCAGAGAGTCTAATATGAAATGAACCAGTGATCTGTCTCCTTCATGTTACGGAGATACAGGAGGCCTTTATGGTCAAATTCATTGACTGTGTAGCCTCAGTGAAGGGCTCCTCTGGAAAGGGGATCTTAAAGGCTACTCTGGTAAATTGTAGCATGTGAGAAGCATTACAATTTCTATTTCTGCCCTGTATCTTTCCTTTAAAAGGAGATACAGCATCAGCTGATTAGACCAGAAGCACCAAGGTCATCTTTTTTTTTAACCAACAAAATTACCTGTAACCTTTAGGTCTTGAAAGAAAATATTTTAACCAAATGTCTTCAATTCCCTTGCATCTAGAGTAGTTTGCAGCTTTAGATTTCTAAATGCAGTAAAGAAAAAAAAAGTCTATTATTTAAAATGAGCCCGGTTTTTTAAATCATTGCCAGAGCAAAAGTCTGGGAAAGCAAAGGCCCCATTATTTACAATTTAAGTATTTCTTATCTGACACTGGGCATATCTTTCTGCTATTTCTAAGGCATTTGGCCTGAACCTTGCTGTGGTTGGCCTTTCAAGGCTGGAGAAGAGACTCTGCTCATTCAAGTTTTGGTTCCTGCTGTGACTGCTAACAGGAGGGTTAACTGGCAGTTTGTGTGCCAGGGAAATTTGGGCAAGAGTCAGTTTGGCAAATGGACTGAGCCTGGAAAGCCACTTTGAATAAGCTAATGAATAATCATCATGGATAATCTGCCTCCGGTAATTGACTCCCCGTTTTGAACCAGTAACCCAGGTGGAGGGATAATCTTTTTAATCCTAAATATTATTCTGTTAATAAAGTTTCTCTCTATTCTAATTTATTTCAACAGTAGGGAGGAAATAGATATTTTTCAAACATTTTATTAATACCTCGAAAGCATAATTTCAAGCTTTGAAATAGGAAAATATCTTTTAATTTGAGGCAGGGTCATTATAAAAAGCCAAAATAATAAGTGGAAAGTTCAGAGGGGAGCAGTCCTTTCACCAATGAAAACACTAGGCAGCACTCTGAGTATTAGACAGAGCTTCTGCTAGGTGGCAGCTCAGTATTAGTAGGTCAGTTGCTTGTCAGTAGATGGACCAGTCAAGATAGTTGTGAGCAGGTTGGTATTAGCAGAAAGGAAATTTCTTACAGTTTTGTACAGCATTGCTGGGAAAGCTGGGGGGACCATCTCTTACCAGCCAGCATCACAGCCAAAAGCTCACTGCAGAACTTGCCTGCAACGGGTGAAGCTTCTGCGGATGAGAGTGGGATGCTGTGGCTTGCACTGCTTTGCTCATGCCAGGCAGCACCACTCACCCCAGAGCCGCTACTGCTCTGGGCATGTGCATCTGATTGGCTAAGCTTAGCTCACACGCCCTCTCCCCAGCTGAAGGAAGATCAGGGAAGCAAGTACTGGGCAGAATTAGCATCTATAGGGGAGAATCATAAGGTGGAGAATTCCTCTAAATCAGGAAGGGGTTTCAAGTGTCAGACAACCAAAGAAATTAAAAATGGGTTGGAAATAAACCATGGGGTTATTTGTCTTGATGATTATTTTATGTGCCTTTTTCTTTCCATTATAAATATTTGTGCTTTATTCTGTCATTTGTATTCAGTGCCCTCTACTTCATTCTATAAAGTCATGTTATATATAACAATGAATTTTAATTTTAAGTTGCTTTCTAGACTTTCATTCAGTTATAATATGGTAGAGAGTCATCTATAATAACCATTTTAGTATTTAGGACATTTTGTATGTGGGTGATTGTTTTAGCTCATTCCGAGTCTTTTTTGTGTAATTTATTGTTATATTTCAAAAATGCATTTTGACTCTCCAGGAATTTTTTAGAGTGATTATCAAGGGAGAACTGGTGACTTGAGTCTGTGGCTCTGAGCAGCTATTTAGAAGAGAACACAGTTTGCCCGAGCCATGTAAATGGATACAGGCAACTCCCTGCTTCCAGCCATGCTTACCTTCCTCTCTAGAAACTAGATTGAGGAAGGGGCAGATAAGAACTGCATAGGTCAAGCTGATGGCCTGGTAACTACAGCCACTGGAGGAAAAAGGGTTGGTCTTTTAATATACTATATGTTATTGTTAGTGATTCGTTTACCAGGATTGGACAGGTGGATGGGGTGATCAGGTGGGGGGAGAGGACCTGGGTGCAATGAGTGTTAAAAGATTTGGGGGAGCAACAAGTGTCATAAGAAAATTTTATGCACTCTGCTTTCTCATTTTTTAAATGACCATAACTGCTTTCGTCTCTGTTTCCCACTTTGAATTAGAACTAATTGCCTTTACATTGCTGCTCTGCTCCCACCTACATAGTTTTCCCTTTCATTCTGTAAAAACATGTGTTTGGTGCCTCTTCATTCATGGCTTCCAAGCTAAGTGCCATGTTTGGGAAACCACCCACTTTCTCACTGCCAAGATAGCTGTGTTAGTTCTAAGCTCTTTCACACAATTCACTCCTTTTTGCAAAAGTGTTTGGTGATGCTGCTCCATGCAAAATTCATCTCCGCTCCTATTTGAATGTGCTTGTGAGTTATAAATTGCCTGGACAATAGCATAACAAAGTCATTTGGAACTCTGTAATCTATACAGAAGGCTGTGACTCCTTTTCTATTGTGGTCCTGTTATCTTATTGACTCAAAACTAAAATTATAAGATACTAGAACTTTGTGTCCTTAGTAGTATCTAGTATGATACCTTGTACTCTACCTTGTAGGGAGTTCAGTAGATATTTTTTCTCCAAAGGTTATTTAAAACATTGCCTGTGATCATGTACATGAATATAATTAATATAATTATTATAGTTAATACTCAGATCATTCACACTTAAGCAAGTGTACATTTACCGCTGGTATGTTGACCTACCAGATTTGACCTACAATCTAAAAAAAATTTTTGGCAATATTTCAGTGAAGCTTCTTTGTTTTTTTGTTTGTTTGTTTGTTTTAAGATATATTTTTTTAAAAGATACTTAGATTACATAAATGTTACACAAAAAATATAGGGATTCCCATATGCCCCACTCCCCACACCTCCCACATAAACAACTGAAACTTCTTTGAACAAAATCAAAATCTAAAACCCTTAATTTTAAATGTCTGATTGATTTACTTCATGCATCAAAAAGAGCTGAAAACATGCAAGTTGATGTTCAAGAGACACTGAAAAGTATAATTAATAAGGATTCATACTTGAAATCTCAAGAGCACAGGGCATAGAAAACATTCTGCTTGAAATGGGCCCACTTATCCACATATTAGGGAGAATAAACATGCAGGAAACTTATTTATACTAATGAGTTAAGGCCTTTCAATTTGATCACCAGCAGAAAAATATTCATTGTAGGGAATAATGGTTTCAGAAACTTACCAAACTCATAAAATTTAGTAAAATTGGTGCCAGGCTTTTGGACAATGAAGACGCAGAAGAATGCCATTATTAATTCACCATATTAAAATAGTGTAAGTCATATATCCTAAGTTATTTTTTATTTTTTAATAACAAAGTGTAGTTCTTCATTCAGTGCCGTTTTTTTAGAAGTCTTTCTTTGAGAACCTCATTGGTTGTCCTTTTCTTCCTGCAGTATCCTTTCCTGACTTCCCGTGGTATTGCTGTAAAACTAGAACGTTCCTGGTGCACACTCCTGCACCATCTCTCATGCTCGCCCCTATTTTTAGTTATGTCTCTTGGATTTCCCATATATCTTTTTGGATGAGTCACAAATTCCTTAATATATAAGAAAGTCCTTCTTCCTTGCTTCTCCCTATTTTTATTGTTCACCCTCCTCTCCTTCCCTTCTTTCCTTCTTTTCTCGTTACACCATCTGGAACTCCAGCACAATGTTGAGTAGAAGTGGTGAGAGCAGCCAACCTTGCCTTTTTCTCTTTCTAAGAGAAAGCATTCGTTGTTTCATAGTTAAGCGTGATGTTAACTGTGCTTTTTTGCCTTTTTTTTTTTT
>JAQZBX010035893.1:7845-24496 GCA_029593785.1 Cabassous unicinctus
TTTTTTTTTTTTAATCATACAACCTGAGTCATGCCTCAATGACATAGTCCAATCAAAAGTTGAGGGGCCTTCGATTCAATTACTTGATAGGATCAATTTAGGGCTTTTGATTGGACTACATCATTAAGGCATGACTCAGGTTAAATCTCCCCACCCCCTTGCTGGGTCTGATATAAAGAGAGGCACAGAGAGACAGACAGACACAGGAAAAGGAAGCCACCATGTTTGCTCCTCCCATGTAAGGGAGAGGACAGCTTAAGCACAAAGCCCCAAGAGGCTGGGCCCTTGGAGTATAGTTCAAGAGGAGATGAGCCCTGCTATATGCCTGGTAGCTTACAGAGGAACTCAGGAAGAAAGAAGAACAACCAAGACCTATGCCTGGTTGCCCTCCGCTAAGCTCAAACCTTGGCAAAGATAGATAGCCAACTTGTTTCAACATGTGGCTGCTGACTTTGGTGAGAAATCATCTCTGATGGTGGCCTCAGTTTGGACTTTTCACAGCCTTGGAGCTGTAAGTTTTTACCCCAAATAAATCCCCTTTATAAAAGCCAACCTAATCTGGTATATTGCATTGGCAGCCCTTTGGCAAACTAAAACAGGTACTATCTATTGTTATTATTTTGGTAATTCTAATGAGGAAATCTGAAGCACTGGGGCATTAATTAATTTGACCGACCTCCCACAGTAGTGGAACTACAATTATTAGTGATGCTATAATATGAGCTCAGGTAGTCTTTCCCCAGAACACAAGATCTTAGCTCTTATTCTATATTCCATCCCTTGAGGAGAAAGGGAACTTGAGAATTATCTAATTCAATCCCCTCATTGTAGAGAGGTTCAGAGATGTCACATAACCAGCTCAAGGTCAGGGATGGAATTAGGACCCATACATACTCCCATTTTGCTGGTCCAGGGATTTTCCCCTTATACTACACTGCCTCAAATGTCACCTTTTCCATGAAGCCTCCTTTTATCTTTCCCTATATGTCCTTCTTTATAGTAATCATGTGACTTACTACCTCATCCCTAAGTAGTAAATATCTGTTGACTCTATCCACTCTTCTCAATCTTTACCAACACTACTCTACTCCAAGGCACCATCACCTCTTACCTGGAACACTGATATTGCCTTCTCTTTGCTTTCTCTCTGGTTTCCCTATATTACTTTTGTCCCTTCCAACACATTCCCCACACAATTGAATAATCATTCCAAAAGATAGTTCAGACCACATCACTAGCTTAAAATCTTCAGGGAATCCTTATTTCCCATATGGCAGATGTCAAATTTTTTAAACCACCTAGTATCTGACCCATCTCTCTCTCTGGCTTCATTTCCCTTCACATCTCAATCTATACTCTGACACTACCATGTCTTTTCAAATACCATTTCTTTTGCCAGCCCCTATTATTTGACTCTCTAATTCTTAATCACTGTTCACCTTCTAAATAAAATTATCTTTGGCCCCTCCTTTGTCATATGCACAAACACACACACACACACACACACACACACACAAATTACAGTTTGTATCTCACTATATTGAGATTGTGAATGTACTTTTCTTTTCTCCCAGTAGAATGTAAATTCTTTCAGAGCAGGGACCAAGCCTGAGGTACTTCTTTTATTCCTGTGACTGGCAAAGAAACCAAATATCTGGGCAGGAAAGATATGGGGGATAGATGAACACTCCATGAAAGCTTCCCATTTCCTACTCCTTTTCTTGTGTTTCCACTTCAAGCATAAGAAATTAATGATTCAATTGGTCAAATTCTTAAGCTGGATCATGTTTGTAAGTAGGTACAAAGCTCTCTTCTCACTTCAACATGCAAATCATTTGGTCTCTTATGTGATAAAGCCCACCAGAGGGTCCCAACAGATAGCTTAGAGAAAGAAAGAGGCCCTTAATGAGGTGAGGCCTAGTGCCACACTCAGCTTTACCAGAGCTCTTCATTAGAGAACATCAGGCACTAGACTGACCAATAATAAAGGAGTATCTTGTTTCCTACTTGTTTTTTTCTCATGAGAATAACTCCCTTGAGAAACTCACAGTGAAGAGATAATTAAAGATTCAGGCATTCCCATAATCCCTAGCCAAAAACATCTAGTTGCACCCAAACCTCATTTTTAATTCAAGGTTTAGTAAATGAATAAACACAAAAGAGAATGAATGAATGAATGAATGACATGACATGAAAGAATAGTAAGGAAAAGAAAAAGTGAAGAAGAGAAAAAGGAAATGAAGAAAGCAAACACATATTTTAGAATAGTTTACTTTAGATCCAGAATTGGGAAAGTCCTTTCAGGGAAGAACTAGAGCCTAGCATCTCCAGTCCTAGGGACGCTAATAAGCCCTCTTGAGGTGAGGAGTCAGCCCGTGTTCCCCATTTCTGAGAAAGTGTGGTCCAGCTCCTTCCCATCTCTCTATACCCAAGAGTAGCAACAGGACCCATCTTCAGGTTTTTCCAACTCTTTGTCTTCCCACTGGCAGCTATAACAGCCAATAACGTAGGTGATACAGGTTTTGTAGTTGCAGGTGTATCCATTTAGCAGATTTGGCTTTTTCAGATTTCTTAGCCTCTGGCTCCTGGGCACAATCCTGCTGACTCTTGTAAGCATGATCTACCGTTTTGCTGGAAGGAAAAATAAAACAATCAGGATATGGTATAGCTCTCCTAAAAGATCCATTCCCCACCATGCACTGGATTGGATAAAAGGAGTAGAGCTTCTTCCTACTGTTCCCACTAAATTGTTGAGTGTTTATGGCAGTCATTGCACCACTCTAAGTTTAATTTTCTCACTGATAAAATGGGACCATGAGTCCTGAATCTCAGCAGAGTTGCAGCCAACACCTACACTCCAGTTCATCAGACTTACCCAGGACAACTAACAAAAGGATGATTATGGACAACACCCATCCCAAGAAGCAGAGTATCTGCAACTGCAAGCAAGACAGTTCCATCCATCTGCCCCATGGGATCTAAGCCTCCTCTTAGTTGGAAGCAGAGTGGGCATCACCATCCCAAAGTCCTCAAGACTGAGGAATGAACAAACATAAGGGGGGATGCAACTATGGACTAAAGTAGAATTATTATTATTCTAGTAATGGAAGAACTTGTAATATCGATATAAAGACAGTGGTCACCAGAGGTTCTGAGGGGAGGGAGAGGGAAGAAGAAGTATAATATGGGGCATTTTTGAGACATATTTTAAAGCTTCTTTAAAAAATTAAGAATTTTTTTTTTAAATATTTAGTGACACTATGCAAAAAAGTGGAGTGGGGGATAGGCACTGTCCTGGCCAACTAATAGAGCCTGAAAACATCAAATGAGAAAATCTATATGACTGTGCTTTGTAAACTATAATATGCTCTTGAAATAACTTAAGAAATTGAAGGTTTGGGGAAAAATACAATCCTTAACTAATAAGTGACTCAGATACACAGATGCCTGTCCCTTCCCTTTCACTTCCCTCTCAATTATGAATAAAGGAACATTCAGAACAGAAATGGCTTGAATAAAGCCCAAGTTTGTCTTTTCATTTGGGAAAAAAAAGTTCAGTGGTAGAAAAAACAAGGCACGTGGGAGCTTTCAAGTGAGAATGGTGTAGAGAGCAGCTCAAGGATTCCATCTTCCACAGAATTTTTTTAACAACAAGCAGAAACTGGTAAAACCATCTTTCTCAGAGCTCTGAAAAATAAACAATTGCAGTAACTGGGCAATCACCAAGTAAAGGAAAAGACAACTTAAAAACAGTAGGATAGTGCATTTATATGCTGAGCTGGCTTAGAGAAAGGTCACATTTGAGCAACAAGGTTTCAGGAGGTAAATCTTAGGCAGTATATAATACTAGGCTAAGTTTCAATTTCACATGAAAAGTTCATAAGTACAATCATCATTGTCAAGGGTCTAGCATAATAGTCTGTCTTCCTTCCCTAGACATTGCCCTTGAACTCAGGGGATTCTTGCTGTCCTATTAGAGATTGTAGCAGAACTCCCCAGGATGATTATTATTCTACTATAGACTTCTTCTTATTCTGAACTCTTATCATTGATGTAAAGGCAGTGGACACCAGAGGTTCTGAGGGATGGGAGAGGGAAGAATAGGTGTAATACGGAGGCATTTTCAGGACATTGGATTTGTCCTGCATGACATTGCAGTGACAGATACAGGCCATAGTATATTTTGTCATAACTTACAAAATTGTGCAGTACAAAGTGTAAACTATAATGTAAACTGTAGTCCACGGTTAGTAGCGATGCTTTAATATGGGTTCATCAATTTTAACAAATGTACCACACTAATGAAGGATGTCGTTAATGTGGGCAAGTGTGGGAGGGGGAAGGGAGTGGGGCATATGGGAATCCCTTAAATTTGTTATGTAGCATTTATGTAATCTAAAGCTTCTTTAAAAATAAAAAGAATTAATTATTTAAAAAAAACAAAAACAGTAGGAAAACTTGGCACCTTTGATAGCCCCTCTCCCATCCTCCCCTGGCTCAATACAGAACCAGCCCACACACTCAGTATGAGTCCCTGGTCCCAGTTCTGAAGGGAGCAAAATAACTCTCATGTACATATTGGGATCCATGTATGTCTGCACAAATCTATCTGGTGGCAAACTGAAAGACTGAAACAAGTTACTTTTCTCTTACTTGCAAGTACCAGAGCTTCCTCAGGATGTAGAAGCAGACAGCAGGAAAACTAAAATGATGTTTAATAATAAAAAAAGTATCAAACCACAGTATGCTGAGGTAAAGGATTACAGGCTTTAAGACATACAATATAGTGTCCGTGATCAAAAGGAAAGATTGCAAATTAACTGAGGAAGAGGGGCATTTGCAGTATCCATGTAAACAGGAGAAATCATAAGGCCACATGCGAATGTGCAGGACAAGACACATGCACAGAAAAGACCAGAGAGGCTCCTACACTTCTTCAATGGGCTGTTCTTTAAGTTCACTTTAAAGCTGGCTTAGCTCTGAAGGAGAGCACACATACAGTCAGTCAGCAAAGACTGAATGGTGTTTTCTTTCATTTTTAAAATTAATTCCTGGCATTCAAGGAGATCTTTGTCATAACACTAGCTGGATACATGCTTAAGTAATGGACACTTCAGTGACTAAATTCCACAGTTAACACATTAAAATATGCAAATAACCATTTTGCAGCCAAAAAAAAATCAGAAGGCATAAAAAAAAGGAGGAAATGATAGCTCATTCAAAGAAACAAAATAAAGCAAGATAAGCCATCAATTGAGATGTCAAAAATTGGACATATCAGAAAAACCGTTTTTTTTGTTTGTTTGTTTGTTTGTTTGTTTTTCAGAAAGTAGGGGGGATTAAACCCAGGACCTCATACATAGGAAGCAGGCCCTCAACCACTGAGGTACACCTGCTCCCCAAAACTATATATTCAAAGAGCTAAATAAAAGACAGAAAAAGAAATAAGGGAAATCAGGAAAAGTATTTATGAACAAACTGAGAATTTTAATAAAAAGAAATCATAAAAAAGGAACCAAATAAAAATACTGGAGATAAAAACCACAATAACAGAAATTCCCTTGAGTGCATCAATAGCAGATTGGAGCTCACAGGAAAAAAGAATGAGAGAACCCTGAAGACAGGACAATTGAAATTATCCATTCAGAGAAATGGAAAGGAAAAAAGAACAAAGTGAACAGCACCTAAGAGACCTGAGGGACAACATCAAACAAACCAATAATGGGAGTATTGTTGTAGCTCAAAAGTGAGTCCTTGACCAATGAGTACCAGAGAATTAATTAAGTGACATTAGATTTTTGAGAAGAGAAAGAGTGTATTGCCAAGCACAAAGGTAAGGAGATCAGGAGGCCTACTGGCCATAAATCTGTCTTCCTGAGTTGGAAGTGCTTAGGGTTTTTATGGGATTGAATAAAAAGGGAGGTGGGGCTGTGAAGGCTAAGAGAAAGCTAATAGTTCAATAGTGAGGAACATGGCACCATGCTGATGCATGTTACATGGCTAGAAA
This sequence comes from Cabassous unicinctus, assembly GCA_029593785.1. Classification (NCBI taxonomy): domain Eukaryota; kingdom Metazoa; phylum Chordata; class Mammalia; order Cingulata; family Chlamyphoridae; genus Cabassous; species Cabassous unicinctus. The sequence continues at coordinate 13,853 of JAQZBX010035893.1, forward strand.
GTGATGATTTGAGATGATGGGGTTAGAGATAGTTTAATCTTTGAGTATGCACAGATTGATGACATGCTTAGTTCATTTGAAGTTTAAGGTTTAGGCTATTGTCATGTCAAGTGGGCTAACTTTGATTAGAACTGGCTTGGTTAGTTCTGGGCTCATTTATGTTAATAAATATTGAGGGCTATGTACAGGAGTATCAGACTTCAGGATTGCAAAACAAGATAAAGGGGATATAAGTGCACGCCAGTGACAAGTTGTTTCATTACTGTTCAGTTACATAGAATCAACATTAAAGAAACAAGGCATCTAGGTTACAGTTTAGTGAGTCACAACAGTTACAGATACTTGCTTCTGGCTATTTTAAAAGTTTAACATACATTAAGGCTATAATGCAATATATCACTGGGTTAGTAAGTGCTTAAAATAAATTAGTGGGCTAAAACATATTTGTTAATTTATGATTGGTTACAGTACAAGAAGTAGAAACAGAAAGGCACAGAAAGAATATTTAAAGAAATAATGGCCGAAATTAATGAAAGACATGAATATATACATCCAAGAAGCTCAACGAACTCAAAATAGGAAAAAACACAATCCACATAAAGACAAAATAAAATCAAACTGTCAAATGCCAAAGCCAAATGGAAAATCTTGAAAACAGCAAGAGAGAAGAATGAAAACTAGAACACAATATACCAGAACTTATAGAATATAGCAAAGACAGTGCTGAAAGGGAAATTTATAGCTCTAAATGCTTACATTAAAAAAGAAGAAAGATTTCAAATAAGTTACCTAACCTCACACTTGGAGGAACTAGAAAAAGAAGAGCAAACTAAACCCAAAGTAAGCAGAAGGAAGGAAATAAGAAATATTAGGCCAAGATAAGTAATACAGAAAATTTTAAAAATAGAACCAATGAAACCAAAAGTTGGTTTTTTAAAAGATCAATAAAATCAGCAAAACTTTACCTTAACAGACAAAGAAAAAAGAGAAAGGATGCAAATACTAATATCAGAAGTGAAAGGGGTTGGGACCTTATCTCTGACACCACAAAATAAAAAGGATAATAAGACATTACTATGAACAACTGTATACCAACAAATTAGATAACCCAGATGAAATGGACAATTTCCCAGAAACATCCAAAGTACCTAAACTGAATCAAGAAGAAATTATTCACTGCAACAGACCAATAACAAGTAAAGAGATTGGATCACTAATCAAAAACCTCCTCAAAATGAAAAGCCCTGGACCAGATGCCTTAACTGATGAATTTTACCAAACATTCCAAGAATAATTAACACCAATCCTGATCAAACTTCTGAAAAATTGAGAGTGGAGACAACACTTCCTAACTCATTATAGGAGGCCAGCATAACCATTAAACCAACTGCATAAAGATATAACAAGTAAAGATAATTACAAACCAATATATATTATGAATATAGATGCAAAAATCCTCAACAAAATACTAGGAAACTCAATTCAACATCACATTAAAAGAATTAAACACCACAATCAAGTGGGATTTATCCCAGGAATACAAGGGTGGTTCAACATAAGAATATCAATTAATGTAATACAACACATTCACAGAATAAAGGGGAAAAAAACACGATTATCTCAATTGACACAGAAAAGGCATTTGATAAAATTCAGCCCTTCTCTTGATTAAAAAATCTCAGGAAACTTCCTCAACATGATTTGGGCATATATAAAAATCCCACACCTAACATCACACTCAGTGGTGAAAGACTAAAAAGTTTACCCCCTGTGATCAAGAACAAGACAAGGATGCCCAGGAACAAGACAACTGCTAATCAACATTGTACTGGAAGTTCTAACCAGAACAATTAAGCTAAAAAAAAGGAGGGGGGAAAAAGCATCCAAATTAGAAAGGAAGTAGTAAAACTTTCCCTACTAGCAGATGACACAACCCGATATATTTTAAAAATCTGAAAAATCCACAACAAAGCTGCTAGAGCTAAAAATTAATTCACCACAGTAGAAGGGTACAAAATTGACAGGCAAAAATCAGTGGTGTTTCTATACACTAGTAATGATTAATCTGAAAAGGAAATCAAGAAGACAATTCCATTTACAACAGCAAGTAAAAGAACCAAATATCTAGGAATAAGTTTATCAAAGAATGTAAAGGACTTGTACATGGAAAACAACAAAACATTGCTGAAACTTTTGAAGAAGATCTAAATAAATGTAAGGACATTCCATGTTTATGGTGGTTTGGTGCTATGTACACCAGAAAAAACATGTTCTTAAACCTAATCCATTTCTGTGGGTGTGAACCCATTTTTAAGTAGGACTTTTTGATGAGGTTACTTCAGTTAAGGTGTGGCCCAACCCAATAAGGATGGGCCTTAATCCTATTATTGGAGTCCTTTATAAGCAGAATGAAATTTAGGCAGAAGAAGAGAAAGCCACAAGAAGCAAGAAGTAGAAAGTCAACAGAACCCAGAAGACAAAGGGAGAGGCCAGGAGAGGCTGCCATGTGTATTGCCATGTGACAAAGGAGCCCAGGACCAAGATCACCAACAGCTAACCCCAGAGCACCAGTCTTTGGGAAGAAAGCATCATCTTGATGATGGCTTGATTTGAACTTTCTCCTAGCCTCAAAACTTTGAGCTAATAAATCCTCATTATTAAGCCAACCCATTGCATGGTATTAACTTGCGTTGCCAAGGAAACTAAACATTGTTAATGGATCAGAAGACTAAAGATTAACATCGTACCCAAAGCAATTTACAGATTCAATGTAATACCAATCAAAATCCTGATGGCTTTCTTTACAAAAATGGAAAAACCGATCATCAAATACATATGGAAGAGTAAGGGGCAAAAGCATTTTGAAATGGAAAAACAAAGTTGGAGGATTCACACTTTTCAATTTGGAAACTTATTACAAAAAAAAAAAAAAGAGAGAGAGAAAATGAATAAAACTTATTACAAACCTACAGCAATCAAAACAGTGTGGTACTGGAACAAGGGCAGATGTATAAACCAATGTAATTGAACTGAGAGTTCAGAAATCAACTCTCACACCTATGGCCAATTGATCTTTCATAAGGATGTCAAGTCCACTCAATGGGGAAAGAATAATCTCTTCAACAAATGGCATTGAGAAAATTGGATATCCATATGCAGAAAATGAAAGTGGACCTCTGCCTCATACCATATAAAGAATAACTCAAAATGAATCAGACCTAATTATTAGAACTAAAATTATAAAATTCATAGAAGAAAACATGGAGGAACATCTTTAGGACCTTGAGTTGGGCAATGGATTCTTAGACTTTATAACAACAGCATAGGTAACAATAAAAAATATAGATAAATTAGACTTCATCAACATTAAAAACTTTTGTGCATCAAAGGACATTATCAAGAAAATGAAAAGAAACTTACAGAATGGAAGAAAATATTTAGAAACCATATATCTGATAAAGATTTTCTATTCAGAATATAAAAAGAAATTCTACAACTCAACAACCAAAAGCCAAACAACTCAATTTAAAAATGGGCAAAAGACTTGAAGAGACATTCTCCAAAGAAAATATACAAATGGCCAATATGCACATGCAAAGATGTTCAGCATCATTAGCCATCAGAAAAGTATGAACCACATCCCCTGGAATGGCTATTAATTTTAAAAAGTAAGATAAAATAGGAAATGTTGGAAAGGTTGTAGAGAAATAGGAACACTCATGTTCGTGGAAATAAAATGGTACACCACTGTAGAAAACATATTGGCTATTCCTCAGAAACTTAAGTACCAAATTACCACATGACCCAGCAATCTCACTTCTAGGTGTATACCCAAAAGAACTGAGAGCAGAGATATTTGCATAGCAATATACATAGTGGCATTAGTCACAACTGACAAAAGGTGGTAGTAATCCAAGTGACCCATCAATGGATGAACAGATAAACAAAAGGTGGCAAATATAAACAATGGAATAATTTCAGCCATAAAAAAGAATTAAGTTCTGATACATGCAACAACATGGATGAACCTTGAAGATATCATGTTGAGTGAAATATGCTAGATACAAAAGGATAAATATTGTATGATCTCACTTTTATGAGATATTAAAATAAGCAATCATAGAGCCAGAAATTAGAATACAGGTTACCAGGGAAGACTTGGGTTGGAAATGGAGGACAAATGCTCAACTGGTAAAAGATTCTGTTTGGAAGGATGGAAAACTTTTGGTAACGGATGTGGGTGATGGTAACACAATATTGTGACTATCATTAAAACTACTGATTGTATACTTGGAAATAGTTAAAATGGGAAATTTTATGTTGTATATATGTTAGCAGGACAAAAACAAAAAATCCATTGAACTGTACAAAACGAAATTGAACCTAATGTAAACTATGGAATGTAGTTAATTATATAATTATAATGATATTGATACATCAATTGTAACAAAGACACCATACTAATGCCAAAAATTAACTCAGGGAAAACTGTGTGTGTATGGGGGGCAGGTGAGAGTAAATGGGAACTGTGCACTTTATGCATGATTTTCCGTAAACCTAAAATTGCTCCAATAAATATTTTAAAGTAATGATAAATCTACGGTTTTTGACACACAATGTATAAAGATATAATTTTTTATGAGAATGACATAAAAGTACAGAATGGAGGTGTATAGGAATATAGTCTGTGAATGCTATTGAAATCAGTTCGGATCAAATCAGATGAGATTGTTATAGATTTAGGATTTAAATTTAAGTCACATGGTAACCACAAAGAAAATACCCTACAAATATTTACAGAAGGAGTTGAGAAGGGATTCTAAAGAATTCACTACAAAAATTCAACTAACACAAACATAGGCTGTAATGGAAAATCTGAGGGACAAAAAAGGTATAAGATTTACAAAAACCAAACTGCAAAATTAGCAGAAGTAAATTGTTCATTATTGATAGTTACTTAAATGTAAATGGGTTAAAGTCTCCAGTGAAAAGGTAGAGATTGGCAAAATGGATAAAAAGCATGATCCAACTGCATGATGTTTACAAGAGACTCACCTTAACTTCAAAGGCACAAGTAGGCTGAAAATGAAGGGATGGAAAAAAATATTTCATGCAACTATTAACCAAAAGAGTGCTGCAGTAGCTATACTAAAGTCAGACAAAATAGACTTTAAGTCAAAAACTGTTGCATAGGACAAAGACGAACACTATATACTGATAAAAGGGTCAATTAATCATAAAAAACATAACAATTATAAACATATCTTCACCTAACAACCAAGCCCCAAAATATATGAAGCAAACATTAATATATTTGAGGGAAGAAATAGATGGTTCCACATTACTGTAGAAGAGTTCTGTATACCACTTTCAACAATGGATAAAACCTCCAGACAGAAGATCAAAAGAAAATACAGGACTTGAACAATATCATAAACCAACTAGATTTAAAAGACATCTACAGAACACTATACTCAATAACAGCAGAACACACCCTATTCTCAAGTGCACATGGATCATTCTCTAAGATATAAAATAAGTAATGTCACAAAATGAGCAGTGAGCTGATGCAACAAGATGATGCAACAAGATTACACAATGAAGAGACACAATGAGAAAACACAAAGACACAATAAGCATGAAGCGGGAGGTGGCTCAAGCCAATGGGTGCCTCCCCCCACATGGGAGGTCCTGCGTTCGGTTGCCAGTGCCTCCTAAAAAAAGAAGATGAGCACACAATGAACAGACACAGAGAGCAGACAGCGAGTACAAACAATGATGGGGGGAGGGTAGAAATAAATAAATTAAATAAGCCTTAAAAAAAGGAAATAGATCTCAACAGATCAATAACAAGAGGTTGAATCTGTAATCAAAAACTTCCCAATACAGACTTCTGGGAAAATGGCAGACTAGAAAGACATGGGGATCGCTTCTCTTCCAGAAAAATAGCTAGAAGATAGGCAGAAACAGCCTGGAAAAAAAAATTCTAGAGTTTAGGACACCAGGGGAAAGCTGGACACCACCCAGAAGAGAAAGGGACAAAGGAAAAGAATCACAAAGGCAAAACTGTGAGTTAAAAGCGGCAGCTGCAACTGCCAGCATCCTTCCCCACTCTATAGACACTTTTGAATTTTCAGGCCTCAGGATTGGTGGCTAAAGACAAAGGGGGCCCCAGGGATCCACCACCCCAGGAAAGGGGAGAGAGGGGGAGAGAAGGGGATACAGCCTAAGGCTGACTCAGTGGGTTGGTGCCATTGTTTGCCTTGGGAGTCAGCACAGGACTAAAGAGAGCCAACCCTCCCAACCTCCCTATCTACTGATAGGTACTGGTTGATGAAACAATGCAGAGGGGAGTGGAATTAGTTCCTACCCAGGAAAAGAGAGAGGGCTGCCAGTAAATGTTGGAGAACTGTCTCTGAGAAACTTTGAATTATGAGGCTCTTAGCCTCCAGGCAGGATCCTCTATCACATTGATGCCATCTCTGCTGCAGGGAACACATGCCAACCAGGCTTTGAACTGAGAGGGCTTCCAAAGAGTGCCATCTGCTGGCTGACCAAGAGAGTGCTCGTGAAGAAATTAAAAGTAAGTGAGAGGCTTTTTCTGTCCTTTACAGACTCCCTCCCCAAGGAAGAGAGTCTACAAACTATTACTGGATCCAGGGTCCAGTTTTGAGCAAATAACAGGAAAAATCCTAAAGACCCAGAACAGGTTGAACCAACTTTCAAAGAACAGCAGTAACACACAGCCTCCCACCACTAAATCCTTATGAAAAGTAGAGAAATTGAGCATCTGAGTAATTCACGATAATAATCAGATGCCTAGAACATCAGCAAAAAACCACAAGTCATGCTAAAAAACTGGAAGAAATGGCAAAAACAAAGGAATATATCAAAGCCTCAGATGACACACAGGACTTGAGACAAGTAATCAAAGAGATTCACACAAATTCCCAAAATCAAATTAATGAATTGAAAGACAATATGGAAAGATAAAAGAATGGAAAAAATTGAGCAGGGACTCAGGGAGTTGAATAATAACATGAAACACAACAATATACGTGTCATTGGAGTTCCAGAAGGAGAAGAGAAGGGAAAGGGGGCAAAAAGAATATTTGAGGAAATAGTGGCTGGAAATTTCCCAACTCTCATTAAAGAAATGAACTTACACGTCCAAGAAGCACTGCATACCCCAATCAGAATAAATCTGAATAGACCTACTCCAAGACACATACTACTCAGAATGTCAAGCATCAAAGACAAGAGAAAATTCTAAGAGCAACAAGGGAGAAGCAAACCATCACACACAAGGATGCCCAATAAGACATAGTGCAGATTTCTCATCAGAAACCATGGAGGTAAGAACACAGTGGTATGAAATAATTAGGATACTGAAAGAGGAAAACTGCCAGCCAAGAATTCTTTATCCAGCAAAACTGTCCTTCAAATATGAAGGTGAGTATAAAATATTCACAAACAAACAGAAACTAAGAGTTTGTAAAAAAAGAATCCACCATTGCAGGAAATTTTAAAGGAAGTCTTAAAAAGAAAGAAAAAGACAGGAGAGAGAGGCTTCAAGAAGAGTATAGAAGAAAGAATAGTAGAAAGAATAACCAAAAGAATAAAAAGACAGACTTTAAAAAGATATGACATATGAAAGCCAAAGAATAAAATTGTGGAAGTAAATAATGCATTGACAGTAATATCATTGAATGTCATTAATATCATTAATATCATAAGAATAAAATTGTGGAAGTAAATAATGCATTGACAGTAATATCATTGAATGTCATTAATATCATTAATATCATTGAACTCCCCAATCAAAAGATACAGGTTAAGGAACGGATGTAGCTCAAGTGGTTGAGTGCCTGCTTCCCATGTACAAGGCCTGGGTTCAATTCCCAGTACCTCCTAAAAACAAAGATATAGGCTGACAGAATGGATAAAAAAAACATGAGTCATACTTATGCTGCCTATAAGAGAGTCACCTTAGACCCAGGGATACAAACAGGCTGAAAGTGAAAGGCTGGAAAAAGATACTCCACATAAACAGTAACCAAAAAGAGCAGAGGTAGCTATTCTAATAACAGACAAAACAGACTTTAAATGCTAAAAAGTTATAAGAAATGCAGAAGGTCATTCTATATTACTAAAAGGGACATTCCACCAGGAAGAAATAACAGTCATAAATATCTATGCACCTAATCAGGGTGCCCCAAAATACATGAGGCAAACTCTGGCAATATTGAAGGGAGAGACAGAAATCTCTACAATAATCGTTGGAGACTTCACACCACTCACATCATTAGATAGAACAACTACACAGAAGATCAACAAAGAAACAGAGAATTTGAACAATATGATAAACGAGCTAGACCTAACAGACATATACAGAACGTTGCATCCAAACTCAGCAGGTTATACGTTCTTCTCAAGTGCTCATGGATCTTTCTCCAGGAAAGACCACATGTTAGGTAACAATGCAGGTCTCAATAAATATAAAAAGACTGAAATTATACAAAGCATCTTCTCAGATCATAATGGAATGAAACTGGAAATAAATAATAGACAGGAAACAGGTAAATTCGCAAAGAGGCTGAACAACACACTCCTAAATAATCGGTGTGTCAAAGAAGAAATCGTAAGTGAAAATTAGTAAGTATATTGAGACGAATGTAAATAAGAACACAACTTATCAAAACTTATGGGATACAGCAAAGGCAGTGCCGAGAGGGAAATTTATAGCCCTAAACACCTATATTAAAAAAGAAAAAAGAGCTAAAATCAAAGATCTAACTGAACAACTAGAGAATCTAGAAAAAGAACAGCAAACCAATCCCAAAGCAAGCAGAAGGAATGACATCATAAAGATTAGAGCAGAAATAAATGAAATTAAGAACAACAACAAAAAAATAGAGAAGATCAACAAAATCAAAAGCTTGTTCTTCTACAAGATCAATAAAATTGACAAACCCTTAGCTAGACTAACAAAGAAAAAAAAAAAAGAGATTAAATGCAAATAAATAAAATCAGAAACGAAAGGGGGTCAGTTACAACTGACCCCACAGAACTAAAAAGGCTAGTATGAGAAACTATATGCCAACAAACTAGACAACCTAGACAAAATGGACAAATTCCTAGAAATGCACAAACAACCTACACTAATGCTAAAAGAAATATAAGAACTTCAAACCAATCATATTTAAAGAGATTGAATTAGTCATCAAAAATCTCCCTGGAGCAGATGTGGTTCAAGCAGTTGAGTGTGTGCCTCCCACATGGGAGGTCCCGGGTTTGGTTCCGGGTGTCTCCTGGAAAAACAACAAGCAAAACAAACAATAAAACCAACTCAGGGAAGCCGATGTGACTCAGTGGTTAAATGACGGCTTCCCACATACAAGGTCCCAGGTTCAACCCCCAGTACCCGGTACCTAAAAAAAATATCAAGGACCAGATGGCATCAAAGGTGAATTCTAAAAAGCTTTTTGAGAAGAATTAACACCAATCCTGTTTAAACTCTTCCAAAAAATTGAAAAGGAGGAAAAATTACACAACACATTTTATGAAGCCACCATCACCCTAATTCCAAAGTCATTTAAAGACACTACAAGGAAAGAAAATTACAGACCAATCCCTCTGATGAACATAGATGAAAAAATTCTCAACAAAAAACTTGCAAATAGAATCCAACAGCATATCAAAAGAATTATGCACCATGACCAAGTGAGATCTATTCCTGGTATGAAAGGGTAGTTCAACATAAGAAAAATCAAATAACATAATACAACACATTAACAAATTGAAGGAAAAAATCCACATGATCATCTTGAGTGAGGCAGAAAAGGCATTTGACAAAATCAGCATCCTTTCTTGATAAAAACACTTCAAAAAATAGGAATATTAGGAAAATCCCTCAACGAGATAAAGGGAATATAAGAAAAACTCACAGCCAACATTATACTCAATGGAGAGAGGTTGGAAGCTTTCCCTCTAAGATCAGGAACAAGACAAGGATGCCCACTGTCACCACTGTTATTCAACACTTTGCTAGAGGAAGTAAAACTCTCACTATTTGTGGATGACATGATCCAGTTGAAGCAGACTAGTTTAGGGAATGAAAAGATGAATCTGGGACCTGGCAGAAAACCACGGCTGTGAAACACGTGGCCGTGGGAACCTTCCCTGAGGGAAGGACCCCACAAGATGGCTTCTGAAAGAACCTCATGAAAATTCCCTATTTCAAATGGGATTTCATCTGAGATCAAGGAAAAACCCCAGATATTATCAAGGGGCCTTGTCATTGGTGCCCCCCCACACAAGGAAATTGATGGGAGGAGTAACCAATCAAAACAGCAAAGAGCTGGGACTCCTCCCCCAAGCATTAACAAGGGACAGGGTAATTAATGGTTTAAAAAGCAAGCGCAAGGGAAGCGGGTGTGGCTCAATGGATAGAGCTCCCATTTACCATATGGGAGGCCCCGGGTTCGCTTCCAGGGCCTCCTTGTGAGAGCAGGCCGGCCCGCGCGGCACGGTGGGCTGATGCAGCAGGACCTCACAGCAAGGGGGAGATAAGCAGACATGGAAGAAACACACAGCGAATGGACACAGTAAAACACAAGCAGCAAGGTGGGGATAAATAAATAA
>JAQZBX010035894.1:0-24390 GCA_029593785.1 Cabassous unicinctus
TCTCGGTATATAAAATATTCATCTCAGGAATTTTGATTCTCTGTAAATCTCTGAAGAGAGGGAGGTGGAGTCAGAGATGAAAATCCAAGTTTCTGGGCCCTCTGCCTTGTAGATCCCAGATTCTCTTGGCTTCTCACTGCCTTGGTTTCATTGTCTTTATTTACTCTGAGAACGCCAGAGTTGGAAGAGACCTGAAAGCCTTAATCAACAGCCCCCCCTCCCCACATACACACCCAGTTTCCTACTCCAAAACCTGAGGCCCACCCTGGGCAGTGCCCTGCCCATGGTGACAAATGGACTTTCCAGAGTGACGCCCTGGGTTTCCTGGCTACAAGCCCAGCACTGAGTCCACCAAAGCGCAAAGCACTATCTGTATCCATCTCTGGCTTCACACAGGAACAACACTGATTTTTATTTACCTCTTTATTTTGGTCAGAGCTTGTTTTAACAACGAGGTGATTGCTAAGGACCCCTCTGACTCAAACATTCTGTGACTCTCACTTTATCTTCTTGCTTGTCCTCAAATCACCCCATTTAAAGTGAGCCAACACTTTTCCTGGTTTGCTTAAGCATCTGACTTCCAGGGACAAAATTAAACCTGAAGGATGGGGTGAGTGTTAGTTTGAGTAAGTTGTTGTCAAAGCCCTGCTTGGTGCCCTTTCTGACAAGGCTCATGAGTGATTTCCCTGTCCAATGAGCTGCTTCACCTGCCCATCCACATCAGGCTCCTTGGGATGTTGGCTAAATTACTCTGTCCATAAAAAAGTTTGCCTCATTTCTCACCCAATCTCCAAAATTCCAAGAATAAAAGGCTTCAGGATGTCAGATCCACTAATTTCGACTTTACAGTTATTCAATCATAATCTTTTATGGAAAGGACTTACTTGTTTTGCATCAGGGAGACTCAGGGACGAACACTAGTCAGCTACCTTAAATGAGCCAACTGCTTGGGCATGGAGGTCATGTGGTCTGAAAGTCAAAGCTCAGGGCTAGATTCAGATATACCCATCTGTATTAGTCAGGGTTCTCTAGGGAAACAGAATCAACAGGAGAGAGTATGAGATTTTGTAAAATTCTCTCACGTGACCATGGGGATGCACAAGTCCAAATTCTGCAGGCAGACTGCAAACCAGGGGTTCCGATGAACATCCTTGATGAGTTCCCAGGAGATGTTGGCTGTCCAAAGTCAATCTGGAAATATTCTCTGAATGCTGAAATCACTTCCCCTTTTAAGGCATTCAACTGATTGGATACAACGTCACTCATTGCTGATGGCGATCTCCTTGGTTGATTGTAGATGTAATCAGCCATCTATGCAATGAACTTACTGATAACTGAAGTCCAAAAATGTCCTTGTATTACAATTAGCCCAGCGGTTGCTTGACCAAACAACTGGGCACAATTATCTGGCCGAGTTGACACATTAGCCTAACCATCACACCATCCGTATATAATCACTCAGCTAATTACAAAATCATTCTTATCTATTCTCTTTTAAAGGATCTCTGAGGTATTATGCTATGTAAAACTGTGTTAGCCTAGTTCGAGTTTTGGTGTATATTTGGGAATGACAACAGCTAGTTTCTTTTTTTTTTTTTTTCATTAAATCTATAATTGAGACTTTGGTAATTAGCAGCAACTTTTTCCCAGTCTTTCTAAATGAACAAATCTTCCATTGTGCTTCCTGTACCAAAGCACTATGGAGTGGTTTAGAAGGTCCTAGGCAGGAGCTCAGAAATCCTGGCTTCTCATTACAGTGCTTCCTAAGTTGTTCAGTGACCCAAAGTAATTAACCTCACTAGGCTTCTCCCATCCAGAAAATGAAGACACTGGTGCAGGTTTTATTGACCTCATAAGGCTTTGGGATGAACAATAAAACCATTCAATCGGCTAGTCATTGAATACACTCACTGAATATCTGCAATATGCAAGGCACTTTGGGGGATACAGAGAGGACTAGTCCATTAATCCATTCAATGAATATTATTATTATACTCCCTATATCCCAAGTACTAAGCTAAGCACTGAGCATACAGTAAAGGGAACAAGACAGATATGGTTCCTATGTTCATTGAGTTTATATAGTACTAATAAAAATGCTTGAAATTAACAAGCATACAAATAAATACAAAAATAATTGCTCATTATAAGATCCTGTGAGGGAATCAAAGCTTTGTAATGGAGAACACAAAGGTTGAGAGAGGTGTATATGATTTAATGTGAGTAGCCCAGAGAGGCTCTATGAGGAAGTGAAACTTAAATTGAAACTTGAAAAATGCAAAGGAATCAGCCTTGGCCAGGAGTGAGAAATGCCTGGGAAAAGTGTTCCCATCAATGGGAACAGTAAGTGTCAAAATTCCAAGGCAAGAAATAACTGCATATATTCTGGAACTATAAGAAGGTCCATGTGGCCAGAGAGTGATTTAAGCACAAATCTCATCCTTAAGCCATTTATCATCTAGCAGACAAGATGAGATGTTTATAGATAAAGATAAGTCAAGGTACACTCCTCAAAAAGGGCTCAATCTTATGAGAGAACAGATTGAGTGCTGTCTGTCCAGATATATGACAGGAGTTAGTTGAGGCCAATGAAAGAAATGGGACTGAATGGAGTCTAAGAAGTTTGCTTAATCAATTAGCTTTTCTACACACAAACCACCCTATAAGTTAGTGATTTAAAATAACTATTTATCTCATAATTCTGAGAGTTGTGAGTTTAAGCTGGGCTCAGCTGGGCCATTGCTCTAGTCTTGGCACTGCTATCAGCTGAAGTGCCTCTGCTTGCCACAAGTCTCCACCCCACATGCCTTCTTAGCCCTCCAGCATGTTCTCAAGTGAGCCAATTATCTAATAGAGTAAGTAGAAGTATGCAAACCTTCCAGAGGTCCAAGTTCAAAATTGGCATATTGTCACTTCTGCTGCATTATATTGGCTAAAGCAAGTTACAAGACTTGCCCAGAGTCAAGGAAGTTATTAACTACAAAGTTAAAGGGTGTCTGTATGGGTTCCAAGAGGCCATTAATTGGTGTTATTGATACAATCATTGCTCTACAATTGTTGAGTTAGAGTAACCTAAATTATTGTAGCTGGAGGGAGAATTCAGATGATGCTTGATAGGAGGCAAGATTCCAGCCAGGTAGACAAAATATGTGTTAAATTTGAAGAGCATAATGAGGAGAGAAATGGGGAACTCAGAAATGGGCATGGAAGCCAGGAGAAATAAGTGCATGGGACCTGAGGAGTGGGTTAAGAAAAAGGTTAAGAACCAACTTATGCATATAGAAGAAAGAATGTTGGCAATCCCCTTGTATACACTTGTGACACTATAAGAAGCCAGTTCCACATTTTAACTCAAGGGCTTTTGCTGCAACCCCACTCGTGGTACCATTTTCACGCTGTGGAAAGATTGTGGTCCAGATAAAATTTGTTGAGGTGTTTTTCAGTTAGGCTTTGAAAGGTGTGGATATTTTGTAAGAAAAATCTACCCTTAGGCACTTATGGTATGTGGTTATCATTATACAGATTCTTAGACACAGAATTAATTGAAATCATTGAGACTCAGTGATCATGTCCCAATTTTGCTAGCTCAGAAAAATTAAAAAGTTTATTCCAAACTTTCAATGTTTAATAGCAGAACTCTTTCTTTCATGAAAATTTACATGGAATCCTAATAAGGAAAACAAATTAAGACATATCTTAATAATCTGCATTTATTTCCAAAGTTCCTTTTTGCAACAATTAATTATTTTAAAAGTCTGTTATTGAAAAGTTTGAGGCTATTCCAATAACACAAAAATTTGAAATCAGGGTTATGGATAAGAGTTACAGTCTTAAAACAGCTTGAGTATCTAAATATATTTTGGTATTTTGTTGAGTTGTGTAGTATTGAAATAAATCTTCCCTTCACAGAGACAAAAAGTGGTACTCACTTACAGAGTTTTACATGAGTGGAAAAGTATTCCTCTGATTTTAAAACAAAATCCCGCTCCAGGGTTACAGCCTTTTGACAATGATACATTCACATTTTAAATAAATATATAGAGAGATACTATGAGAGAAGGTTTATTCCAAGTCTACACGCACATACACACACAAAATGAGTTAACTCTGTGGTATCCATTGTAGTATTTAAATTGGGTATATGATATACTTTAAATTGGGCATATGATATAAATGTTCATTTTCATTGTGGGTTTTAGGGTAACTTTTTAAAGGTTAAGCTATGTATTTGTGGAGTCACAAATGCACTTCTGCAGAAGCATCCACCATTTCCTGGAATAAAGTTTTGGTAAAACTACTTTAAAAGAATAAAGAAAGTAGGAATAGAGACGATGTGGTCTTGGGGAAGAATGTCATAAGAAAACATGGACTTGGAAACACATTCATATTCAGATGCCACCTTTCTCACTTATCAGCAGCACGACCTAGGTTATGTCCTTTGATCTCTTTGAGCCTTAGTTTCTCTGTCTTTAATATGAGGATAACAATCCTTATCCCATTCACCAGTTGTTGTGAGAATTAAAACAACGTGAACCCCAAATAGTTCTGAGTGGCATAGAGTAGACCATTAATAAATGTTAATACTTTTTTTACTTTTTTTTATTTGATATTTTTTTACAAAACTGTTCATTCTTTTCCTATATCAGGAGTGAAAGATCTTTGATTTGCTCAAATGTTTCTCTAGGATGCCCCGTCTTCTAATAGCGTGGCCTGTCAGGTTGCATCTACGATGTTTGTAATTCAGGTAGCAAATTGATTTTTGAAAGCACTCTGGGCCTGCTCGGTCCATGTCGGATAAGCTCCAAGCATTAATTATGCACCAATATTGATGTTTTTGTCTGACAAGGTCTAATGTCACCATATTCAAATTTGGCTGCTTCCTTGTTAGAAAACCCTTCGAAATGTGGCCTTGGAAGAGACAGCATGTGTCACCTGCAATATTTGAGATATACCAGGATTGAAGCCCTCAATTAGAATTAAAGACACTGTGTGTCCTTGTCCTGGGCCCTGATGAGAATGAGTTGGTGTGATTCACGGAAGCAGCTTGAGGTGCAGCTACATCAAGCACTGCTCAAAAGAAGGCAATCAAGTTTTCTTCTGGTAAGCTGCACACGTTGGTGATGTGAACAATTTGAATACATTTGAATTTGTGGTATACATAAGTCGAGTTTTACAGTTTGTATTTGCAAACCTATCCATTCACTACTTAGTACAATCAACCATAAATATCCAACCAAGTCTGCCCAATTTCACAGAATCATTAGAAGGATTATTTTGAAAGACTTATAAGCATGCAAATGCCAGTGCCTCTCACTTACAGAGGCAAATAAACAAAAGGCAATTTCATTTTGAAGGTTCTTACTGTTATTGTAATTCACTCAACAAATAATCATTGTTCTCTGAATATATGCTGGGCACTATTCTAGGCACAGAGAACACATCAAGACACAAACAGACAAAGTCTGTCTTAAGGAGCATTTAGTCTAATGAAGCACCTTTTAGATGTACCAATTTCCAGGACTTTAGCTAGTCTTTGCAAGACAGAGAAAAGCAGATGAATGAGTCTCTTCTATCAGTTTAGGATTTGCAGTAAAATAAAGAAATTTGCAAATTCCATCTCAAGTTACTCCTAAGAAACATACTCAAGAGTTCTGTATAATAGCATGTCTCCCATATGGAGGCTTGCATGAAGTCAGAGAAAAGCCTTTACAGGGGATAGTTATTCTACTTACTCTGCATTTTCTGAAGGGGAATTGGGTGGGGAAAAGGTTGCTGGTGCCTATTTGTCCATTATGCTAAAAAGAAATGGACCCTCATTTATGGTAATGAGCGGTTACTATAAGTGATGTTATAGGCATCTGAAAATGCAGGAGATTTTTGGCATACCTTAAAGCAATTTATTCTCTTTTCTTTTTTTTTTTCTTTCAACAACATTTTGTGTATATACCATGTCCCTCGTACTGTGTGAGTTTAAGAGAATACAGATAAAATAAGGCGAGGTCCTAACATTCAAGAAATTCACATTCTCACTTTTAAAAATAAAAAGGCAAGTTAATTAAACCAATTTCATGTAAGGTATCTGCTTGATTTGTTTTGGAGTTCGCAGGATGGTCACAATGGAAGGAAGGAGTTGTCAGACCTCTGAAGATCTAAGTTCCTGACTCTTGTCTGTGCCACTTAGGAACGCCACTTAACACCTCTCTATTTCAGTTTTCTCATCTGAAGAAAGGGATTTCACAAAATTGGTTGTGAGAATCATTTAAAATAGTTGATGTGAAATGTTATGAAAGAAGCAGTGTCCCAAATCAAAGTGAAGGCTCGTATTGGTTAAAATTCACGCTAAGACCTTCCACTCTGAAAGAGAGTAATAATAATAGTAGTAATAGCTAGATTTTATTGCACATATGTTTACTCCAGGCACTAATCAAGGGAATTTGTAAATACTAACTAATTTAATTTTCAATTAACCTTATGAAGCAGATAATTCTTATTTCCATTTTTAAGTTGAGAGTACTAAAGTGTAGATATGTTGAATAAGTTTTCCAGGGCCACATAGAAAATGGCAGACACAAGATCTGAACCTGGGAATCTAGCTCCAAAGGTCCACTTCAGTATATTGAACACTTCCTACGTCCAGGCATTGCACTGGGTATTGTAGGAACTGTAAAGGTGAATAAACTCTAGTCCCTGCCTCCAAGAGTTTACAGTCCCGTGAGAGAAACAGACATGCAGTCAATTACAAAAGGAACTAGGGCTTGCGTAAAGGGATCGAGTTGACAGTTCCGTCACTGGAAAGGACGGATGGAGTCAGGATGTGAAGAGATCTAGAATATCATGCTGAGGGATTTGTCCTTTAGTCTGCAGCCAGTGAAGTTTTTGAGCTGGGCGATAGATTTTGGGAAAACTACTGGTGGTTGTGAGAAGAATGAACTGGAGATGGTTTGGGAAGCTGGAGGTCATAAGATGAGTTAGGAAGCTATAGAATCTGACCAAGAGACAGACAAACAGAGCCTGCTCTAGAGACTGGAAGTGCAGTAGCATGGGAGGGGAGATGAAATGCACACAACAAAGACAACCTGAAAGGGTAAAAGAAGACCCAAAATAGCATCCAGAAGGATCCCCATGGGAAATAATAATACTGAGTGTGGAGGCAGAGGACACTTCCACCCCCTTTCCTTGCCAGGTCCCTGCTGACTGCGCCCTTCCCAGTTCCCACAGGGCAGAAGGAGTTGCTATCTGACAGGTTAAAGCCCAGCGCATTAACTGGGCCACGTTTTTACTAGGGAAGGGCCCCGTGTTCCGCTCACCACTTGCTCATCCTGCCTCATACCCAGCATGGCAGAGCAGCCTGTCTCTGGCAGTTCCAGCTTCCACATCATCCAGAGACCTCTATGAGCTGAAGCAGGATGGCGCTAAGGTTCTGGTCTTCCCTCTCTCCTCTCAGGATGCTGGCTCCAACGGTAGGTCAGACACAGCCCGTGCGGAAGAAGAAGGAGCTCTGTTTGGTCCTCCAGCCTAAGCCCTGTTCATGCTCAATTCCCACTTTTATCAGAAAGCCTTCACTCGGGGGAGCAGGCGCTTGTAGAGTTCTTAATGAAGTGGTACTTTACCTCTCATCTCTTCTTGTTCCATGCATACAACGCCCTTAGTTGAGAGCCATGGCAGGACGGGGGCTGAAGAGCGGAGTCGAGTCTAAGCATTTCTGGGTATCTTGCTGAAATTCCATCCCCAATGCACCAATACCTTATCCTGAGCACCTACTATGCACCAGGTATCTCACATATATTATCTTTACGAAACTTCACAACTCTAAGAGAAGGCATTATTCTTTCCATTTTATTTTTGAGAAGAATTGAGCATGGAGAGGTTAAATGGCTTGTTTCATGACTCAAACCCTGGACTCTTTGCAAAGCTTTAGGTCTTTTCAATACACTCAGAGAGAGGCAGTACCTCCTTCTTCCCTTTATCCCTACCCCCACCCCATCCATCCTCCTTTTCCCCCAATCCCTTTATTTTCCTCCCATGCTTTATTCTGAAAAGTATTTCACACAACTGGCAGTACTACCTTGCTTGCTTTTTCAGAGGTGTCTGGCTGATTGTAAAACATAATGGTAGCTAAAATTTACTGAGTACTTACTATGTATAAGGCTCAGTGTTAATAAATTTACATATATTATTTTCTTATATCCTTTCAACAGCCTTACAAAGTAGGTTCTATTATAATACAATCTTTTTTTAAAACTGGAAATGGAGGTCAAAGGAGCCTATCTAAAGTCACACAGGTAGGAAATGGAGAAACTAGGATTGAACTCAGAGGGCCTTCTTCAGAAGCCACGTGTGAGACCCACTACTCTGGCTCAGAAGCTGTTGTGCTAGCCAGTGGAACCACATCCACCCTCACCCTCCAATTCTTCCCTACCTCCCTTTCCACAAAGTCACAGCTCAGCTTCGAAATCTTTACAATACCTATGTCTCTAAGCAGCCGTCCAGATTTGCCAACCCTGGGAGATGCTCTGAAGGTTAACAGAAGAGAGGGAGTCACCATGCGTTGAAAGAGCCATGAGGCAACCACTTGCAAACCCCACCTCCCTGCCTGCTTCCAATTGGCAGGTCCCTCTTCCCTTGATGCTGTTCCCTGTGACTTTAATAGAGTTGAAGTTAACATGGCACCACTTCATCAGTCTTTTCTTTTTATTTGTGCTGAAACAGAGTTGGTGATGTCCACAGGAATGAGGTGAAAAAGGAAAAAGTCTGTCTTCCAGGGCTCCCCAGAGACCCCTTTGGGTCCAGGGCCATCCTTGACAGCTGGGCAGATAGATTTTATAAAAGTAATTATCATTAAAGCCATAATAAAGAACAACAGTCTCACAACCCTAACCCTCTACAGTTTATAACATTTTTTCACATACATTTGTATGCAATTTGTTCCTCTCATTTGCCCTATCAGGTAGGAATAATTTTGACAGTATTTTTTATATCCATAGATTTGATCTTTTACTGTAGTGATACTTTAGCCCTGGAATGTTGTCAAAGGAAGCGGAAAGAACACAGGAATGAGAGTCAGGAGTTTGGAGCCATCCTGCTTCTGCCACGAATCAGAGCTGTAACTCTGACTGAGTGATTTCACATCGCATTAGACATTGTGAGGCTCACCTCAGACCATGAGAAATTTGAAGCCATTTTGCATCAAAAACACCTACAACAGTGCCCAGGCTGTTCTTCTCTTCTCTACGGCAGTTGCCTAAAGTACTTCTCAGTACTTATGGAACTGAACTGCATTGGGAGAGGTGCCTATTTATGAAGGGAGATGTATATTTTTGTGGTGCTTAAATATCTGAGCACTGGACTAAAACGGCCTAGACTTCAGTTCCACGCCTGCATTACTATTAAGAGCAAAACCCACTGAAGCTCCTGATTGCAATGGGTAGAAGAGAGTGCCTCCGGGATGGGTTTGTTGTAGAGAGTGGAGCGTGCACAGTACAGGGCCAGGCATGTACGCTGATAGCTGTCAGCCGGGGCTGCTGGGTTGTTCTCTGCCTCCTCCTCTTGTCCAGATGATTGCCTTTGAGAGCTACGGAATGGCCATGCAATCCAGCCTAATAGCCCCATTCCACATCATCAACACATCTGCCCAAAGTCTCTTGCAGCCTCAGAAGCTTAGGGAGAATCTGGAAGCTGTCTCCAGTTTCTCAGCAATTGCGTTCTATCCCCGCTTTGCCTTATCCATCAGTAATCAGTGTCACCAAGGCCTGCAGCTGGCCTCTGCCTCTACAGAAATCCCACCCATGGAGCAAAAGGGGTCCGAGGCTGGAAGCAGGTCCTTTTAGGACCAAGGTCCATGTTGCGCTGGACTCAAAGGAACAGGTAGCCCTCATATTCCTCCTGATAGTTCCATCTTCCTGCTCTGGGAACTCCCGATTGAGGCACCAACAGACAGACCATGTGCAAACCAAGCAAGAGAGAAATATGGGGCACATGTATGGCAGAGAAACTCGTGCATCCCTTAGCGTCCACCTAACCCCTGCCCGTTTTACAGCGAGCGGCTTTCCCCATGCAGGAGCACTGTGATACGCAAGCTCCTGGGGTACCACTTACAAATAGTGCAGTGTGCAGGGTGCCTCCTGGAGAGCTGCACCAAGGCAGCCCTGCCTGTGCCATCGCCCACTGCCCCTTCTTCTGTGTATGCACGAAGTGTGGAGTGTAAATATCTGTCCCTCCTGGGAAGATCACCTCTCCTCTGCCTTGACACCACCGTCGGCTAAAGTGGAGAGGGGGCCACAAGACTGCCATCCCTCTCACCCCGCCAGCACTCACAGGCTCCTCGTCACCGTCTGCTTTGGCAGCCTTCAGGACTAATCCTGTCGTGTCTCCTTTCCTTGTCTGCATCAATCACAACAAACAGCCGGGACTTTGACGTTCTTCTCTCAGAACCAGGCTCTCATCTCCACACTGCTCCGGAGATCCCCAAGCCCCACCCCTCTCTCCAGCTCCCCAAACTCTTCCCCGGTGCCCTCTACAATTCAGGGGCAAAAGCCCCCTCTGTCTTCAACCACTTCTCTGGAGGTGTCTTCCATATTCTTGGTTTACCTGAAATCTAGCTGTTTCCTGAGAAAATTTCTACGTCCAGAGTTTTCTCTTCTACTGTGACTGAAGAAACTGCAATTGATGGTCTCTTTTTCCCTCATTACTTCTCCATCATTCTTCTTTCTGCCTCCTCCTCCTCCACACACACACCAGGATTGGAGCTTATTCCATCATACTGTGCCACTTCTCCTCCCTCCTTGTCATCTAAAAGTCCTCAGGTCACTCCCCCTTATTCTTTGAAGTTCGTTAACTCTTGGGTCAAGGTCACTGTCTCCAACATTATTTCCAGCATAGTTCTTTTTTAAAGCATCTTTGAGATATAAGTCACATACCATAAAAGTCATTCATTTAAAATGCATGTATGTTCACAGTGTTGTGCGACCATCACTGCAATCTAATTTTAGATCATTTCCATCATCCCAAAAAGAAACCCTTAATCTATTAGCAGTCACTACCCCAACATCCTTCCTCAGCCCTAGGCAACCACTAATTTACTTACTGTCTCGACTAAATTGCCTGTTCTGGACATTTCATATAAATGAAATCATGCAATAAGTGAATTTTTGTATCTCGCTTCTTTCACTTAGCATGTTTTCAAGGTTCATCTATGTTGTAGTATGTATCAGTACTCTGTTTCTTTCATGGCTGCATAATATTCCATTATTTTGATATACTACATTCTACTTTTCTGTTCATTAATTGATGGACCTTTGGGCTACTGTAAATAATGCTGCTATTCACAATAGTGCAGAGGTTTTGTGGGGACCTATGTTTTCATTTCTCTTGGATATATAACTAGGAATGGAGTGACTCGATCATATGGTAACTCTATATTTAACAACTTGAGAAACTGCCAGGCTGGTTTCCAAAGTGGCTACACCACTTTACATTTTCACCAGCAATGAATGAGGGTTCCATTTCTCCACATCCTCATAACACCTGTTAGGGCCTGTCTTTTATCATAGCCATCAGCTTTAGTTTCCTGGCTGCTAAAACAAATACCACACAAGGGGTGGACTTAACAACAGAAATTCATTGGCTCATGGCTTCAGAGGCTAGAAGGCTTGCTCCTTCCCAAGGTCAGTATCTTCTGGCTGGCTGGCAATCTTTGAGGTTCCTTGGCTTTTCCATCACATGGCCATGTACACAGCAGTGTCTTCTTTCTCTTCCAGGTTCTGTTGACTTCCAGCTTCTGGCTGCTCCCCATGGCTTTCTCTCACCTTGTCCAGTTTCCTTTGCTCATAAGGACTTCAGCCTTATTGGGCTAAGGCCCACCCTCCTTCAGTTTGGGCACACCTTAAGTAATAACATCTCCAAAGGTCCTATTTACAAATGGGTTCACACCCAGAGGACCAGGGGTTGGGACCTGAACATGTCTTTTCTAGGGGACATGGTTCAATCACCATCACCATCCTACTGGTATCTACTTGTGGTTTTATTTGCATTTCCCTGATGGCTAATGATGTTGAGCATTTTTTCATGTGCTTATTGGCCATATTAGCCTAGTTCTTAGTGATTGTAATATACATTGAAATGAATTTTCCATACCCTGACCTCTGAGTTCCTTGTTCTTATCTCCTCTGGTGATCGTGTCCTGTGCCTCACCTCATAGGCCACTCACTACCATGGCCAGACATTGACCTCACCATTCCTTACAACTTCAACACCTCCCTTATCTCAATTTCAGGAATCTCACCCACCTACTACATTTCTGGCTCACAATATATGGTTCCAAAATTCCTAAAATTATTTGGCTCACCATGACTACAATTCATTGATCCTACAGATTTTACTTTCTGCTTTAGCCATTTTCACTAGTATGGATAGTTATGATCATCAGTTTACATATATTTGAACCCTTTCTCCTCTCTCCCTTCATCACATTTGCTTAGCAAAATCACCATTCTGGTTAAATCCAACTTTCCCCTTTATCCTTACTTGCAGCCACACAATTAAATATGGCAGGAGAAACTTACAACCTTAATGATTCGTTCTCACTTTCAATTAATATCACCTAATCCCAAATGGGCCTTGGACTGCTGTACACTCTCAGTACATTTCCCTAGCCCATTCAGTCTCCCACTGCCCTATATAATTTTTTCATAAACTTCTCCTTGATCCTCAAAGCTCTAGCACCTTCTTCCCCACCTTCAGTCTCAGGTTGCCTCCTATTTCAATTTGAAAAATGCCTTTAGGGAATTTTCCTCTTGCTTCACCACTACCACAACTAAGCTTTCTACACCTGACCATACACTCTATCTTCCCTCCTGCTACTATGGACTGACACTTCCTGCTCCAACTTAAGGTATGGCCTCCTATCCCCTCTCATATTCTCACGTACATCACCTCAACAATGGTCCCCACTCTGTCTCCTGTACCATCAATTTTTCCATCTCTACTGAGTCATTCTCATTAGCATATAAACATTCTGTAGTGGCGTGTCTCTCAAAACCAACACCCCCCCCAACGCATATCTTGCTCCAGTTATTGCCCCACATATAGTTTCTATTTACAGCAAATTTTCTTGAAAGAATTTATGATACTAATTGTCTCCAGGTCCTCTTTTCCTCTTCACTCTTGAATCAGAATAGAATTAGGCTTTTTGTCTCTACCATCTCAACAAAACTTGTTAAGGTCATCAGTGGTCTCCATGTTTCTAAACCCAATGGTCAATTCTTAATACTTTTCTTACTTAACTCCCTCTCTTGTGAAGTACTTCCCTTAGTTGGATCCCAGGATACCACATTCCATTGTTTCTCCTCTTACCTCTTAATTTCCTTTGCCAAATCCTTTTCTTCTTCTTGATCTCTCAAACTTAGAGTTTCCCAGTGCTCTGTCTTCAAGGTTTTTCCAGCTGCACTCACTCTCCAAGTTGATCCCATCCAGCATCATGTCCATAAATGCCGTCCATAGACTGACAGCTTCATGTTTATACCTCCCTCCTGGCCTGCCACCTGAAAGCCAGCTGTAGATGGCCAACCTGCTGCTGCTCATAGTCCCTTGGATGTCTAATAAGTTTCTTAAACTTATCATATCCCAAACCAAATTCGGATGCCCCCACAAGCCTACTCCTCCACAATCTTCCCCAATGCAATAGGCAGTAACCACCCCCTCCCCATTCCTCCCAAAGCACTAGCTGAAAACTTGGAGCCCTGTTGACTCCTTTCTTTCACACTCCACATCTAATCTTTCAGCTAACTCTGTTGAATTTACCTTTAAACTATATCCAAAATCTGACCCCTTCTTTCCACCTCTATTACTACAACTCTGTTCCAGGCCACCCTCTTTTTCTCTTGCCTAAATTATTGCAATGGCATGCTAACTATTTTCCTGTTTCCATTCTCGGCCCCTCCCCCATTCTCTACTTGGAAGCCAAAGTGATTTTTTAGATATAAAATTCAAGTTATATTATTTACTCTCACTCTGAGTAAAAGTTCAGTCCTTACAATTTCCCACAAAGCTCTCTATGATCTGAGCCCCTTCTGATAATCTGATCCCCAATTCTTCTACTTTCTCCCTCATTCTCTCTTCCCCAGTTACATTGGCCGTCTTGCCATTTCTCAAACATGTCAAGTATCTTTTTGCCTCAGGACTTTGCTTGCCTGGAATATTCCTTGTTTCTTCCTGGAATGCTCTTCTCCAAAATTTTTGCATGGGCCATCCCTTACATCTTTCAGGTCTCTATTCAAATATCACCTCATCAAGTTGACCTTCCTTGAAAATCCTCATATAAAATGATGCCATCCTCCACTCTCTATCACTCTATCCTGCTTAAGTTTTCTACATGGCACTCCTTGCCCTCTGAAATAGCATACATTTGTTTGTTGTTTTCTGTATATCCCCACTAGAAAGCAAGCTGTATGAGAGCAGGGTCTTCATTTGCTTTATTCACAATATCCCCATTACCTAGAGTTACTGAGCACATGGTAGGTTCAATGTATGTTTGTTAAATAAATGGATGAATGTATGAATTAATTTACTAATTAACTTCATGACCAAGATTTATGTCTCATGTTAGGCAAGGGAAAATATTCAATGACACTTCTTGCTAGATTACCAAGCTCCTGGGAAATGAGGAAGCATGGTGCATTGGGGAGAAATTCACATTGGGAGTCAGAAAATCTGGGTTCTAATTCCAGCTTTGCTATCACCTGACTAATGTGTGACTTTGGGTAAGTGATTTACTATCTTTGGGTCTCCGTTTCTTTAACCATAATATGGCAGTTTTGGATGAAATAATATTTAATGATTATGTCCCCCAGAATCTTAACCTTAAGTTGGAGAATATGAGTCAGACAATGGCATCCCTACTTGGATCACTAAAAAGTGTCAAAATAAGTGGGTAGTACTGATCATTAAAAGGAAAATTCTCACAAGCAATGCTTGTTTCTTCTAATTGTATCCATTAAAAGTTGAACAATGTGCTTTTTAAAGATTATTATTGCTCACTAGTTTGTCTAATGGATGCTTCCTCCAATATTGGCTGGGCTTACTTATCCATCAATTGTCTGATAGGCTAGGATTCTGGGGTGCCTGAGGCTTCTCTATACATGGTCTCTCATCTTCTAGCAGGTTAGTCTAGATTTATTCTTTTGGCAGTGGTGTCAGGGTCTCAAGAAGGTGAATGGAAGCACTGTCACTTCTTTTGTTCTCTATTGGCCAAAGCAAGACTGAATTCAAGGGTGGAGAAATAGATTTCAATTCTTGATCAGAGAAGCTACAAATATATGGTTACAGGGAAGAGAATATTTTTCAATCAATCTACCATATATCATTTGGAGACATCATTTGCAATAAATGACCAAAAATAGCTTGTTTTTATAGAAAGTTAATTAGGTAACATTAGACAACATTTAATTTCAACCTCTTATGTGCTCTTTATTAGGGGAAGCTCTTCCTCCACCATTCTAGATTTATCTTTCCACATGAAGGAACTTCCATTACAGTAAAGCTCGTGGCTACTCTTTGAGTCCTCTCTTTCACCTCCCCTTGGGAGATGGAGTAACTCTTCTATTTGGAGATTCGGAGAGCAGGAATTGGCAATGGAGCCGTGCGCCTTCTCCCCTTCCTTTGGCAAACCAACCTGCCTGAAAAAGGTATTTGCTCAGAATTGCCCTTGGCTGTGCAGAAGCTTAGTGTTAAAGCCTGCCCCAAGTGGGGAGGTCTTTCCCAGACCAGCATTGCAAGCGACTGAGTACTAAGTCTGCCTGGTTGAAGGATTTAGTATTAGGAAACCCATTTTCTACTTACATAAGCTATTCTCCCCATCGGCCTACATTTTAAATTCAACACATCAGTTCACCACTTTAAACCTCAATTTTATCTTCTGCAACATGGGACCAAAATATTAACCTTTTCTTTATCAAAAAGTCATAAGCATGGCATGAA
This sequence comes from Cabassous unicinctus, assembly GCA_029593785.1. Classification (NCBI taxonomy): domain Eukaryota; kingdom Metazoa; phylum Chordata; class Mammalia; order Cingulata; family Chlamyphoridae; genus Cabassous; species Cabassous unicinctus. The sequence goes on from JAQZBX010035894.1 coordinate 15,973, forward strand.
ATGATGCAAGTGAAAGCACCCTGAAAAGTATAAACTACCCATCACCTGACTATTTTATTTTTCAAGCCATAAAAGTTATCTCAACTCCAAATGTGGGGAAAAAAATTTGAGAATAGTTATAAATTGAAGAAACCTTTTGCAAATGCGTCTGTCTCAAAGGAAAGACAAGATCCAGCTTCATTTCAGCTACTTTCCAGTCTAATGACCTAGAATTCGCCGCTATGCTTTTATTCTCATCCCAATGTGCTGCAGCTCACAAGAAAATGTCTGATAAACTGGGAGCTTCTTTTGATACATGGGAAAAGAAGATGTTTTCTATTCCAAGCACCCATATTTTTCTGAGCATTTTTCTTCAGATTCTCCTGGGGGTTTTGATCTCATATTATCTCTCTTTTGATTTGAAGGATGGGGGAAAAACCTACAGGACTTTTCAATTATTTATCGCAAAAGGCATTTGGGGCCTGGTTTCAAAGTTGCTTTCTGAGTTTCTACACTCACTCATGCAGGTCTGGAAGATGGTCTGACATCCCTCCTACCCCCTGGGAAGAGAGCTCAGCGAATGTCGAAGGATGTGTCCGACAGACACGTGGGACCTCCGACAGACACATGGGACCTCACACGTTTTGGTCTAGACCTCTGTCTCCAAACTTGGTCAGCAGCATCAGTGTAATGGAAGGGGCTGCTGGGAAACTCTTCCAGCTACCTGACACTTCAGTTTGGTCTCTGACCTCCTCTACTTTTCTGTCATGAAAGAAGAATTCTTGCCTTTAGGTTAAAAAAAATCAGAATTTGATTCCATTTGAATTCCACAGATACTTAGTGTCTTTTTTGTGCCAAGTATTGTGCTGAGAGCAGCAAATATGAAAATAATTTGTTATTCATGGGAAAGGTAGCCAAATGTACCCAGGAGTCAGGCTGCCTGAATTTAAATCCCAGTTCCTACTGGATGTGGGAGTAGGCAAGTCTCAACCTGTCTGAGCTGTTTCTTCACCTGTAAAATGGGAAACAGAACAATAATAGCAATAGCAATAACAATACCAACACTATGGTGTTGACGATCCATGTCCATTAATATGATTATTATAAAGACGGGATGGTGCTCTAAGTGTGAGTAAGCAAAAGACACATGGTGCCTGCTGCCTCCCTGAACCTTATGTCCTAATGGAGAAACGGTCATAAATCAAGTAAGTCCATAAACATAACTATAGAAGTGCTAGAGTATATTATGCTGGCTGCCTTTCCAGCATCTATCCCCCCTCCTCCCATTGTGCAGCAGCCATGTGCATTTGGGGCAAGGGCAGGGACTGAGCCCAATCTCAGTTTCACAAAGGGTCCAAGCCAATCTGTGCAATAAAACCTCATTGCCATCATGATTGATTCAGCAGTGGTCATGTGATCTAAGTCATTCTAATTAAAGAGGATCTGAACATGACAGAGGAAGTATTTGACCCAGCAGGTGTGGCCAAGTCATTTGTCAATAACCAAGAGGACCAAGTCAAAGATGAAGCCAATACTGTGGAGGGCATAAATAAGATACATAAAGAAACTGGGTCTTTGGTAATATTGTTGAGCCACTGGATCAAGCCATATCTGAAATCCATAATATTTTGGGAATATTTAGATAAAAATAGGCTTTATTATTTAAGACTGCTTTGAATTGGGTTTTACTTATTTGCAGTTAAACAATTTCTGTCTAATACAAGTGCTATGAATAAAAACCATGGTGAGGTATGAGAGTGTATATCTCAGTCACCCTAGCTAATCTGGGAGTGGAGGATGCTCAGAGTACAAATCAGGAACAGAGGAACTGGTGGATGAAATGCATTAGAATCAGTCTGGCTCTCTATCTCTGGGTCAGGCCCTGTAGTTCCCAACCAACACCTCCCTCTTCTGTCAGCAGAGGCCACCACACTGGCCCTTACCTGTAGACTTGGCTCTGAGGTCATTCCAATATGGGGCAAGACAGGAAGGGTTTCAGCATCTTCATCTCATTTCCAGCTTTGAAACCCTGATGCATTCCTCATCACTGCACCTCATCTCCTTCCCAAATCCCAATTCTTTCTCTTCCTCCAGCCTTGCATACCTTAGTTCCTAGAAATTTAGATCAGTATTTTTCTGAAAATGTGTCCAGCATCCCAGGTCCTACCTAGGTCTGGACTTTGACTTTTCCTACAAATGTCCTTTGTAAAGAAATAATGTTTCTAAAATAACTAGCATGATGGCTGTCCCTAATATGTGTCCAGTAGATGTTAGTTTCCTTCCTTCTCACCATTTTCTGATTGACTGCCTGGACTTTCAAGTTGCTCCAATCTCCTGGTTTGGGCCCTCTAGTCCACCCTTTATTTTGGACTTTTTGTAGCAGTTTCCTTATTGAATTACCCTCAGCTATAACCTTGCTCATTGGATGTCCAGTGCTTTGACCCCAGTAGGCAAGATCATTCTCCACGGGCCCCTCACCATCTACCCAATCTAGCAATAGCTAACACTGGTGATGTCCAGTGGAACAACAAAATATATTTGCCAGACTGTGAACCAGAGTGTAAGTTCCACAGGGGCAGGGAAAGCCTATCCTGCTCACCTTGTATCCATCCTCAATAGAAAAGATTGGCATGGGGTAGATCCTTGACAGGTATTTGTTAAATGGACGAATGTCCCCAGTGTACTGAAATTATCTATCTGAATATCTCTTCCTACACTGGAACCTGCCATTGGGCAGCACCTCCATCCAGCATCTTTGAACCCCAAAGTCTAGCACAGAGCCTGGCTCAGAAGAAGGGACTGAGTACATTTTGGTTGAACTCTTGGCTCCTTCCGTGAAGCTGATTACCCTAGCAAATCAGATCTCAGTTCCCTCTGAACATGCACAACTTCTTGGATGAAGCACTTTTGACACACTTTCCCAATTCTGCCTTGCACTGTAATTACTTGCAAGATTGGTTTTTCACTCCTATGAGAATGTGAGCTTTCTGCAGGCAGGAGCCACATCTGATTCATCTTCCGGGGCTCCCACTGGTTACACAAAACCAGAAGGATAATAGAAGTTCCATATACATAGTTGCTGAATAAGTAGGTAGACGTTTGGGTAAATAAATGAATTCAAGGAGAGTGAGAACTGCTTGGCAAGGGAATGAAGCCACAGGGCCCGGAAGGCTGTAACATGGTACTGACTGACGCAAGTTCGGTTTCCACTAAATTAAAGTTAAACTGTGATCAAGATATATTCATAGATATTTTGTTTGTTTTATTATCTCCTTCCCTCACCAATATGTAAGTTCCTGAGAACAGGACCCCTATCTAACTCACACACCATTGCATCCTCAGTGTTTAACACAACATGAGGCTCAATATGTGAGTTGACGACTGAGCATTCACCCATCCAGCAACTCCCCAAGGTTCCAGCCTCCCTGCTTTTAATCCTGAAATGAGCGGTGGAAGCTTTTTGCCTTCTAAATTGATAAGGATCCAATCATGGTGGTGATCAGCCTCCTTCCTTGTTCTCCCTTTCTGCATTTATACTTTTTTTCCAAATGGCTCGAAACATTTAATCTGCAGTTAATTCAGAGGCATCCAAGCCAGTCTCTGATATATCAGATGATCAAGATAAACGACTGGAGTGTTTTTATGAGTAAAATCTCTCCAGATTTCAGTACATAAATCATTTGTTGTGAAATCGCTCATTGTCTTTAGGCAAGGCTATAACGTGAGGGAAAATTCTATTTATGAACCAAAAGTCAGGGGATTAGGAACAGTTTGAAGGAAAAAGACTACAATAAAAATAAGATTTATATCTTAATATACTCCTTACATATATCCCTCCATGCTTTCCCTTACTTACTTTTCAGCGTGGAATAGGAATTCAATTTCATGTTTGTTCCACAGAATGCCAGAAAAAAGCGTATCTTAAGAGGCAGAATTTAGAGACTACTTTAGCTCCATATCAATTCAATCAACCCCCTGCAGGTCTCAGATTGAAAGTCACTTCCTCAGAGAAGGCTTCCTTGATGACTTAGACTAAATTGGAAGCTTCCAATTAGGGCTCTCATATCACCCATTGTTAATACTTTTATTGCTCTTACCATGGTCTCTAATACCTAGCATAGGGATTTAAATAACTATACGATGAAAATTTTCCCAGTTCCATTTCAGAGTCAACCTAGAAAGGACCCCACATGCAAAAAATAAATAAATAAATGAAGCACCGTTTTAATTCTTTCAAATCTTTTAAATTTTATTCACTAGACATTAAATTTATTTTTTACAAAATAAATATTTTTGTTCTATGCAAATTATTTGCATGTGTTATCTCATATAATACTCGTGATAATGCCATAACTGGTAGAATAGATATCATCCCCACCTTAGTGAGAAGCAAGTCATAGCTCCAGAAGCTACAGTGACTTATCCAAGATGTCTCAGCCAGTAAGAGTAGAGACAGGATTAGAATTCACATATTAGTTTAACTCCCAAGCTCAAATTTTTGCCTCCTTGCTCTGCAGCTCCTTCCTGAAAATCACAGAGGTGTAGAAGGAATTTATTTCCTGGTAGAAACTTTTTTTCTCCTTTCTGACTCTCTCCATCACTAGAAGACAAAAAAGAAGTGAAAACAACTGAACACCCAAGAGAGGTTTTTGTTTTCTTTTTCTCTTTAAAACTTGCAGAAAATCAGCAGACACAATTCTGGACCTGGACAAGGTTTTTAGACTTTGCTAGCATCTGCCTGCAAAAGGGTTTTTCAGACAATCTTGCAGGATGTCAGCCCCTGAGGTCAGGACCTGCTGTATGTGAGATTCATCTTTGGGTGCATCGATTCAGGAGGCAATGTCTAATAAGCTCTAACAAAAGTACATGGACACAGAAACACACTCGTACCTGCACACACACACACACACATATGTGCACACACACCACAAACATGTGAACTAAAAGTTATTTCCCTTAAGGCTCACAAATGTACACATAATATGCTTTCACAAATAAGCAGCACATCTTCCCCTTCACCATCACAGCAAGCTCAAGATCAGATGAAGGCCCTAATTCACACATGCCTACATACAAATGCACCCTCATACACATTTTTCCCATTTTACCCTTATAATAATCCATGTGCTATTTGATTTAAGAAAAATATGTCAGCCAAATGGTTTAATAGTGATTCTTTAACTTCTTTGGACGAGTTTCAGAGGGTCTCTGACCAACCCTGAAAGTGAATGCAAAAGTGTGTGCATGATTAATTTTTTTCTGGATGTTAAGGTCCACAGTTTTCATGCCTATGATCCCCACTCAAAAAAGTAATATTATGGACCACCAAGTTATGGGGATGCTCTCATTTACCTGAAACTAAAGATGCCAAGCAATTTTGTTTATAAAGTGCTTTTTTCCCTCCATTTTCTCACTGAATTCACACACCTACCACCCCATGGCGTTGACCTTGCAATGATGACTTTTTGATGGATGAGGACACTGAGCACAGGCACCTCTAAGCTCAGGGCCACTAAACTCACTTATTTTTTTTTCTCTCCTGCCTGCCCTCTCCTGAGGTGGAAAAGGAAGAGAAACTAACTGCAGAGTCCATTGTCCTTAAGAGGGAATTTCCCGTGCCTTATCTCCACCTACTTGAGGCATGAGGTCACACGCAGGTTATTCAGATGGAACCAGTTAAGGCAACTGAAAAGGACCATTTAAATAAAGATTTTAGTTTTTTATGCCACACCAAGTCAATGTAACATTTTAGACCAGCAGAGGACAAAAATTCCTTAAGAGATGACTCAGCCCGCTTTTAAAGTTCTACAAACACATCCAGAGAGACAAAGGATTTTCCCAAAGCCCACAGCAAGGTAACAACTAAACTGGGATTAGAACTTGGATCTTGTGTTCTTTCCATCACATCTCTCACCTGGTTCATTTTTTATATTTTTCAAATGACTGGAAAAAAGTGGTATGGAGTGGCATCTGGAAGGACTTAGGAGACCTAAGAGTAATCAGTTAAATTATTGTGCCAGTTAAGGCTTTAATTGGTACAGAATTTCAGTTTGGGGTGATGGAAGAGTTTGGGTAATGGATGGTGGTGATGGTAGCATAACATCTTGAATGTAATTAACACCACTGAACTGTATATTCTTAAGTGGTCAAAATGGGAAAATTTAGGTTGTATGTATGTTAGCAGAATAAAAATTTTAAAAAACCATAGAACTCTACAACACTAAGAGTGAACCCTAATGAAAACTATGGACTATAGTTAGTAGAATAATTTTAATAATGGAGTTTCATCAACTGTAACAAAGGTACCACACACAGGGGAAACTGTGTGTTGCCACAAACTATTTAGGCAGGCAGAGAATTTACTGGAGGGTTAAAGCAAGAGAAGAGAAGAGAAGCAGACCTTTCAGAGTTGAAGGCAGGCATTCTCAAGAGAGAGAAATGTGAAATTCTGCCTGGGGTCCCCTGTTTTCTGGGGCTAGAGGACTCCAGAGCCTGACTGACTGGCATATTTGAGACAAAGCAGGGGAGCTCTATTGGGTGATTTGATTTGATTTGCTTAGGGGTTTGGGGGTTGCTGTCCAGTAGTGATTGGCTTCTGGCTGCTGTCCATGAGCTCTGCAGGGCGTGTTGGCCGGCAGTGATTGGCCTTTGGTCACTGTCCATTAGACGTGAGGTAACTTGAAAGTGGATGGGGGTGGGGGTGGAGCCCCCCCTACCCCTTCCCTCTTTCCCACCATGTAATGATGTTGCTGGCTGCCTTCCGATAACGCAGCCTTTGCGTGTGTCTGCTTGCAAGTTGCCCCTTCCTAACTTGCTTGTGTGAGTCAGAAGGCTGATGTAAGTTAGCAGACTGTTGCCTCAGTTTCTGTTTGTGTGGCTTATTAGGTTTTCTGTCCCCTTCCTCCGTAGGTCCCTATTCTATCCTGCCTCAACCCCATTTCCATCCACTAGTTTTGGGACCCTGGAATACCAATAAACAGCTAACATTTGGGAGAGGGCCACTTACTATGTGCCAGGCACTGGGTTCATTGTTTTGTGAATTTTATCATGTAACCCTCACAACATTACGATGAGTTAGACACTGGTATCGGTTCACTTTACAGACAAGGAAGCTGAGATCCAGAGAAATCCATGGTCACATGGCTATAAAGGACAGAGCTGGAACATAAACACACATGCTGTGACCACTGTAATGTACAGCCTCTCTGGAAGCTAAGCTGCCCAGAGGACTAGAAAAGGAATTTCAGGCCTTACTTTGCAGAAGTTTGTGACTTCATTAGGCCAAGGGGGTACTAATGAAAGGTACCAGAAATGTTTTGTTATAAAGGGTATTTATTTGGGGTAGAAGCTTACAGTCACAAGGCCATAAAGAGTAAGTTACTTCCCTCACCAAAATCTGTTGCCATGTGTTGGAGCAAGATGGCTGCCGGTCTCTGTAAGGGTTCAGACTTCCTCCTCCTCTTAAGGCTCCATGGTCCCGGCTTCTTCCAGTCTCAGCTGTAGGCTGACATAAGGCTTGCCTTTCTCCCCAGGGCTTCTCTCTGGGCTCAGCTGCAGCAGTAGGCTATCAGGCTAATCTCTCTTCCCAGGGCCTCTGCTGTGTCTATGGAGCTGTCTCTATTTCTCTGAGTTTTTCTCCTGTGTGTCTACTTCTGTGTGAGAGTCTGTTTTATCAGCCCAAGGGGGCTGGGACTCAATTCTGAGTCATACTGTAATGACGTGGTTGAATCAAAACCCTAATCTTAACATAATTTAATCAGACCTCTCAGCTGTATCTCATACAATCAAAAGGTATCATGCCCAGAGGAATAGACTAGTTTAAAAACATAATCTCTCTTTTTGGAATTCATAAATAATCTCAAACTGCCACACCGTCTGATTTAAAATGAAACCTAAGAAACAAAAGATTTAATGAAAAGAGGGAAAATCAGTTCTTGAAAGACCCCACAGTTACGAGGGTTTCACCTGGATTTTTTAGAAATGATCTAGACAGATTATTGGCCAAGCTTTCCTGGAAAGGACCAGATAGTAAATATTTTAGGCTTTGTGGATGATTTGGTCTCTGCCACAACAACTCAGTTCTGGTGTTGCAGCACATTCCATAAGCAAATGAACGTAGCTGTGTTCCAATAAAACTTTAGTTATGGACCCTGAAATTTGAAATTCATATAGTTTTTATGTGTCCCACATAACAATATAAAAATCATTCTTAATTCTTGGGCCATACAAAACAGGCAGCAGGTTGGATTTGGCCCACAAGCCATAGTGTGGCAACACCTGATTTAGATTGTAAAAGAAGCTTCTTCAAACTATCAAACAAAAGCAGGTGCATTTGCCTAAGTAAGTCTCCTTCTCACTATTCGATATGATCTCCTGGCCCACATTGCTTGACACCCATTTCTAAATACACCCCTTTTACCAACTCTTTCTATTTCCCAC
>JAQZBX010035895.1:0-24389 GCA_029593785.1 Cabassous unicinctus
GTAATGAAAAATATTTAAATATTCTTATTCATCTTCCTGTAATATGTGAAATTGAAGAAGAGAAGGAAAATACCTCACCCAAGCTCACACCGTTGATTAGTAATACAACTGAGTTTAGAATCCAATCTCTTAATGACAGGCTTAAAGCTGTTTTCCTTTAAAAACTGAGTACAGTAATGCCATAAGCTTTCTTGGCCTGGGAAATAAGAACAGCAGATGAAAGAGATCCTGCATCAAGCTTCTCAGTTAGAGACTAAACTAGCTCCTAGCTCTGAGGCGATAATCAAGTTTCCCTGGTAAGCTGTGGAAATTTTTCAGAGTGTAGTTTTCAAGGAGTTCATTGAACTGCTCAAAGGTAAGAAAGTCAATGATACTTTGAGGTTCCTTCAAGCTCTGAGGTGAGTTGACCATGAGATCTCATTAAATATTGTACACTGAATGGGTTATCTAACTGGACTCCAGGTTATGCCAAAACACTGTCAGTGATTTGTTGAAAGAGCTATGTTTTATCATGCAATCATGGGAACCTTAGAGTTGGTAATAGATGACAACTGAGGTTTGAACTATTTTGAGTTTTAAACTTTTTCTCACATGCAATTTTAAGATAAATTAGAGCTCTGCTTTAAACTCTGACCGTTAAAATTGTATATTACTAAGATGAGATCACCAAAAAGAATTCAAAAACTCTGGCCAAATTCAAATCCAACTAATAAAATGGAAAATTGTTGTGATAGACTATTTCATTGGTATCAAAAGAATAAAAATCAGTTCACTGAAAGCAACATCATTTTTTGAAGCAGATGGGAGAAGGAATGTAGAATGAAGAGTGAAAAAAATAATGGAGAAAGAACAATGGCTTTATTTCCTATTTTACTTTTTATTACAGACAGAAAAATTAAATAGTATATAGAATTTATTTGAAATATTCCCTCTCTGTTATGTCAAAGAATGAATTGTAGTTTTTATCATGATCTAGGGTCTAATCTCAGCAATAATTGCATTTATTTGGCTAAAGATAACATTGTATGGGTCAATATTAATGATATATTTAAATTTGAATATGGGAATATACTCATTTATCCATTTATTCAACAGATATTTATTGAGTTCCCACTGCAAGCTGCTCTAGATCATAGTGAAACATCAGTGAACTAAAAAGAAAAAAAAATATTCTCTTTCTCTTGGCTTACATTCTATTAAAGGAGGAAGACAAAATTACAATAAATAAATGTGATATTGTGTAATAGAAGGTGATATCAAAATAAGAAGTTGATGAAGGATGCTGAATAGGCAGAATAGGATTCAGTAGGAAGGAGAAATGTTAGCCATGAAACATGGAAGAAGGATGCAAGTCAACTAGAACATGTGAAGGGATTGATGCAGGAGATGTTTTCTTGTGTTCAGAGAAGGTACTGGAGCTGAGTGAGCAAGTGGAGAAGAACTCAGGAAAGTCACAGTAATCCAGAGCAGGTAAAATCTTGTAGGCAACTGTAAGGAGCTTGGCTTTTCATCTAATGAAATGGAGAACTATTGCAAGATTTTAAGCAAAGTTTTGATTTTTTCCAATTCATGATTTACTACAATCTTGTTACTTTGATTTGAAAATCATATCTCTAACATCTTTTTTCAGATATCCATATACATTTATCAAAATCACCACTTTTCTAGTAGGCAGTGTCCTGAAAATTCTTTGAATAAGTACAATAACTGCAGTAAGCATACTTGATGACAGCAAAACAGTTAAATTGCTGAAGAGTTCATAATATCAGAGTAATTTCACCTTACCTAGGCAAAATCAACATGGAAAATAAAATGTAAAATTGAACCAATAACTGTTGAGAAAATTTTGCAAAATTCTATTCATTGAAATTTGTTGAAATTCAAAAGTTTGGGTAGATGTCAATCACTATTAGATTTTCTTGTGCTGAAAATTATGTTTTATTTTCTTCTTAAATAGTATAATTGCAGTCCATAATGTGAGGTTAGTAGTTCAAGTAGAAAAAATGTATTTGAATTTGAGTATATGATAGATAATATATGAATCTATATTGGTCATCATAATCTGGCCACAATAATGTTTTATTTTATATAGTATTTCAAGTCTTTCATTTACGTATTCATGAAGCAGTCGAACCAATAACATTGGATCATGATATCACTAGTTTCTAGGATTAAATGAAATATTTAACCATAAGAACCTCCAGGTCAAGAGGAAAGGCCCATTATGAAGTTAACCTTGCTATGACCACAGACAGAAGATGGGGAAAAGGTAAGAAAAGTAAGAAGAAAAGCTGGTTAAAATGTGTAAGCCTTTGCACAAACTTGTTCTACTGCAGCACCCACTTTGTTGAGATGATGTTTTAGATTCTAATCGTAATCCCTCATGGTCTTCCTCAGGAGGGATCATCCTGAAGAAAAAAACTAATATGGAAGATTAAGGAAATGAAAAATTAAAGATTATTTAGTAATTTCCACAGAACTCAATTAATAGCATTACATTATTGTGTACTAGAGAAAACTTTAAATTGAAATAGTTTACTGTCAGTAAAGTTACTCCAGAATCCACCTGACAATCTGAGACCAATGAACTTTAATTATGGAAATTATATATAAGATATGTCTGAATTTGAATAATCTCTTTATTAATTATTACCCAAATGGAATTGTTGTTTGGGTAGACAAGGTCAAAAAATTCAAATCAACAAATAAATTGAAATGTAAACCTCTTTTGAAATCTAGCTTTTATTCACACATGATTATGGTTTCTATTCCCCATATAGTTGACTCACTATACCATTAGCTTTGTTACTGGTTTTGCTAGTAAAGTGCCCCCACAAGAGTCCTAATTGTTTCTGCTCACATGAAAAACAGGCATCACATAAGGGAGAAATGCTCTTTAATGGAATCTGTCATTTTTTTCTCCCACAGCTGATTGATATGCAGTGGTGGTCACCTGAACCAAGAGGACTCCATCCATAGGCAAGACTGAGCCAATCAGGTTTTATCTCTCAAGAAATTCAGTGGATGACACAGATTCTGTAGCAGATGTTAATTAACCCATGTTAAACAATGGAGTCATGTGATACAGGATTACTTATGTAGCACTAGAAAAACCCAGTACAGCTCAAATATTAAAGCATTTTACTGTTCCATATAATGTTAGAAAAGTTTCAATGAAACTTTGGCTCACATGTCAGGAGGCACACAGAGCTACAGTGCTAACAGTAACCAGATTTAGCTCCACCAAAAACAGACAACTATACACTCCATCACTTGATAACTGTACTACCATCAGTCTTTATCTACACCTACACATCCATAGCACCTCCCATCCTTAGCACCCCAAGAGTACCTGACCCCAGTTACCACCCATATTTTAAGATTAACTGAGAAAACAAAAACTCATTGTCTGGACCCATATTAGACATGTCACCCTAATGATTAACTTTCTTTCTTTCAGCCAGTATAAAAATTGTGAGAAGTACCTTAATGGGAAGACTGATTTGCAATTATACAACTCTAATCTCCACTGGCAAATAAACCCACTTTTACTTGCTAGCCTAGTTCACTGTCTATTCTGCCCTGCTGAGTGAACAAAACCAGTTGAGGACCTCTGGACCCTCTACAGCTGCAATAGAAGTTCTAAGAATACCCTATCTCTACCCCCTCCTGAGCCCTGACTGTTTTTCCTTTATATTCAGTGTCCTAAAAATAAACTTCTTTTCCCTTGAAATCGTTTAATGAAATTTCTTTTATTAATCTATGAATATTTTTGTCTTCTTCCACTAAGGTACAAGGTGGGTGTGAGTGGCAAGCAGTCTGCTAGGTATAGCGGTTCTTCTCTTTCATTCAATTTGTTGATTATTAAATCATAAGAAGCATAAAGTTCAACTCCTTTGAATTTACATATAAAGATACCGAGTAGCAACTCAGAGTTGTTGAGTTTTCAAAGGTAGAAACATCATATCCTGACCCCCATGTTAATGCTTTTTCTATTGCATTTCATTACTCCTGTCTTACAAGATCCATTCCCCAAAAAAGTTTGGTGTAATGTTATTTTAATTTCTTTCTTCAACTTGAATTTAATGTTTTATTTTTCATCAGAAAGTACCACCAATCAATCCCACACATTCCTGATGACATTTTTCACTTCCTTATTCCTGAAAGTGTAAATCAAAAGATTGAGCACAGGAGTTAGGATGGTGCAAAATGTTTCCAAAATTTTGTTAAAGGATAGAACAATTGGATTTGTGCCTACCAAATATGCATGGGACAAAGAATAAAATGGCAAGAATACCAGTGTGAGATGCATAGGTGGAAAGAGCTTGCCCCTCCTCTTAAATCTATGAGTTCTCAGAGACAGCAAGATGCCTCCATAGAAGATGAGTAACAAGAAGTTTGTGATGCAGAAAAACTCACTGTTGCTGAGCACTAAATGACCAATGATGTGCGTGTCAGTGCAGGAAAGCTCCAACAATGGGTGCAAGTGGCACATAAAGTGATCAAAGTCATTGGAGACACAGAAACACAGCAGAAAATTAGAGAGAATTTCATTCACAAATTCAGAGTTCAGGCTACACCCATTAGAATGCCACAGAGTTTCCAGTTCATTATAGAAGGGTAGGGAAGGGGCTTGAAAACTGCAACATGTCGGTCATAGGCTTAACTATGAAAACAATCACCTCCACCCCAGCAAGGAAGTGTTCAGCAAACAGGATCATACAGCCTTGGTGAGATGGTTTTCCTCTCATAGAGGATATCCATAAGCATCTTTGTGGTGATGAAAAAGGAAAATCATACTTCCAGGAAGGACAAGAAAGTAAAAAGGAAAGATATGGGGGTCCAGGAGTGCCAGGCTGCTGGCAATGGTCAAGAAAATGAGCAAGTTGCCTCTCAACAGTTGAAATGCAGCAAAACACATACAGAAAAAAATAATAATAATAATAATAATATTTTGTGAACATTTGTATTCTGTAAAAGCTTCAGAATGATGAATTCATTTATGGAAACTTTAATTTAACATAATATCAGTAAAAAAGTTGAAAGCTATAAGAGTGTGCATGTAGATTCTGTCCTTAGAAGAAAAAGAAATTCATTTCAGACCAGTTTATGGTATTATCATAATTATAGACAAGTTTGTGCATCTATATGCAAATTATGTTGTGTTTCTTTTGTAAGTGAGAACACAAAATTAGTTGAAAGTAGTAGGCACTCAGGCAGAATTCAGATGGATATAAATTATTATGTATTTAAAAATAGCCAGAGTTTCAGTGTGGGGGAAAAAACGATCCATATTTGGTTAGGTGACAAATAGTTTTTTCTCAAGTGCCAACTCTGTCTGTATAAGAGAAGCTTCCTGGAGAAAATAGGTGAGAAGAATTCTGAAGTCACCTCGAAGTTTCAGGGAAGGGAGGACTACAATTTATTAATTATGCCTGCTACTGGTACAGAATGGGAGCAGGAGTGACTTTCATGGCCGATGGTTTCCCCACTGATCAGGAGACAGCATTATCTACAAGTAAAAGAAGAAATAGCACACAGTTTAAGAGGTACTTGGAAATCATGCCTACTATTTCAAATACTCCTTTAAAAGTCTGAACTGTATTGGGCCTTTAAGATGACCTGATTTATCTTATAATATAGAAAGATTTATGGGAAAGTGCCTAGCTCTAAGATTACACATAACTAGTATGCCCTAAGTGTTGTGTTGCTTTTATTTTCATTCATCATTTAAAAATGAGAACTGGTAATTTATAAAATTAAGAGTAACTCTCTCACAGTGTTTTCATGGTGACTAATAAATAATGCAAGAAAAACAAGTGCTCAGTGCCTGTGCTTAGGAAACAGTCCATGTTATATCATATTATTTCCATTTTACTGGTAGGAAACTCATACTTTGAAAAGTTAAAGATAAACAAAAAACAGATGCTGGGTCTGGGATTTTAACACAGAACCTCTGGTTTCCACGCAAGTCCTTTCCACTGGTCTAAAAGACAAATAGGTGGGAATGTTTCATTTCTACAGTCTCCACCCACTTCTAAAGGTTAAAGCCTTCTTTTTCCCATATTCATGTGTGAACATACAAATAAGGCCCCTCAGTGAAGGAGACATCAAATGATTTAGAATCACAAGGTAATAGCAGATCACCTAAGTATACAAATTGGCAACAACTACATAGGGAAGGAGTAGAAACAACATGCTAAATATAAGCCAGAGTCTTAAGATTTTGTTTGCCAATTTTTTTCAATAATGTGCACCAAATTGATCAAGTTCAGCTTTCCAATGTGTTTGTTTCCAATGTATATTACTTTATTGCAAACTAGAGGTATTCATATATAACTTTCCTGTTCATGTCACAGAATTAGGTTGGAGTTCTAAATTAAACTGTGAAAACATTCCTTATGATAAAGTGTCCTTATAAATTGTAGTTATTATTCTTTCGTTTAAAAACCTAGCTGTCTTATTCACAGAAAGCTTTTCCATGAGTTATTCAGAAAATTACTTCAAATTTTGACTTCATTTTACATAGGTAAACCCCACTTGGAAGGATGTTTCTGTCTTCACCTGAACTTTTAACAGAAACATATCAATTATATAGCTTATATATTTGTATTTTTTTAAGTAAATGAATAAAAGTATAATGGGGTTTATTTTGAAAATTATTAGTAACATGGTGTTGTTGTCAGGGTGAGGTGCAAAAAAAGAGTCAGACAAGTTGATGCATATGAAGCAGAGGGCTGCAGCTCACTCAGGCAAAACAGCCCCGAGATCACTCTGACCCTTACTTTTATTCAGCTTAGAACAGTGAATAAATTCTACCCCCCTCATCTTGCTTTCCCACCGTGTTTCTCTTACTACAGCAAGAACACTGCTTTCTCTGGCAGTCTACCAAGGGGCATAAGTATAAACATTGTTTCTAGCCCTAAATGCCTTAGTCTATCTAATACCTCAGCTTGGTGCGTGAGAGCGCTACCTGTTTGTGAGTTCCCAGACAATCTTTCTTGGGAATTTAGACAACAACATCTGTGTGGTGAGTTCATTTCGCTCTGCCTCCTCCCACTGATATCTGCAGTATGCAGTGTCCTTGGAGACATTTACTAATGTGTCTCTGCCAGCAAGCATGCTTTTTGAATGCTTAACCCTTTAGGCTCTGACTCTCAGCATCTTCTCCAACAACCTGGTTTTTAAGAATTCCACTTAGTATGACCAAATTAGTTTGCAAAGCTCAACAAAATTAACAAATATACAAATCTATGTTAATGCCTGTGTACTTTCATTAAAACAACCATTTATATTATGTTCCCATTTTAATTATTCATAAAATGTATCTGAACCATGAAATCCACATACAGCTGCAAGTTGTCACCCAGAAAACTGGAATATAAAACCAGCACAATAAAGACATCAGGTTTGTCATCAAACATCTATTAAAATGTAATCCTTATAAATATATTAGCCATAGTGGTCAGTTTAGGCTAAGCTCAAAGCAGAACAGACAAAGAAATGAAATGAATAAGAATTTGAACACCATACTCCTAAAGAGCTTGGTTCAAATCAATGGTCTTCTAATTAGCTAAGTGTCTGGGAACCAGTTTCTTAAAATACTTGAAGCCTTAGTTTCCACTTCTGTAAAATGTTTATAATTAGAATATGGTTGATATGGTTTATGTGAGAATCAGATAAGATAATACACATAAAAACATTGATGCAGTAAGAAACACAGAAGTTCACAGTGAATGTCAAGAAAAAGTCCCTAGACCCATTAACACTCTGAAGAAATGCCAACATTTTTATACCTTATTCTTACCTAACCATCAACATGGCTAATTGCTAAATATTTTGTTTGGTTACAGTGTAGATGTAATTTTTAAACTCACAATGGTTTTAACTGATCTCATTCTCTAACTACATTACTTTGACCATCACACCCACAAGAATTCACTACTATTACAGTAAATAGTTTAATTTAGTGGGGAGTAGGAAGGAAGGCCAATGTTCATTATTAATCTAAGTATTAAGTGGGGTTTTTTTGTACTTATCTTGAGAGCTCTAAGAGATATATAAACTTAGTACAAAAATGCCCCTTATATATAAACAAATGAATCCCCTCTTGTTTCAGATAAAAGGAATTTCCAAAATTATTGTTAAAATGTAATAAACCATTACCACCACTAGTCAGAACATCTTGAGAGTGGGTTAATAAAGAACAGAGGTTTTGAATAATACATTACAGGATCTGGACCTACTAGATATATACAGAACATTATACCCAAATACAGCAGGATGTACATTGTTCTTGAGCACACATGGATTAATCCCCAGGATAGACCACATGATATGCAAGAGAACAACTCTCAAATTCAGAAAGATTGAAATTAACAAAAGTAACTTATCTGACCCCAACAAATGAAGGTGGAATTTAATAAGGGGTAGAGAAACAGAGTAGGCACAAAAGATATGGAAGTTAAACAACACGATCTTAGACAATCAGTGAGTCAAGGAGGAAATTGCAGAAGAATTGCAAAAGAAACCAATAACTACTTTGAAACAAATGAAAATGAATACAAACATATCAAAAACTATAAGATACAGCAAAATCAGTGTTGAGAGGGAAATTTATAGTCATAAATGCTTATATTAAAAAAGAAGAAAGAGCTGAAACCAAAGACATAACTGAACACGTGGAGGAACTAGAAAAAGAGCAACAAACTAATCTGAAAGCAAGTAAAAACGAGGAAATAACACAGATTAGAGAAGAACTAAATGAAATTGAAAAAAAAAATTAGAAAAATTTAACAAAACCAAAATTGGTTCTTTGAGAAGATTAATAAAATTGACAAATTCTTAGTTAGATTAAAAAAGAAAGAAAGATAGAAGATGAAAGTACATAAAATTAAAAATGAGGGAGGGGTATCACCACTGATCCCACAGAAATAAGAGTATCGTAAGAGGATACTTTGAAAAATTGTATGCCAACAAGATGGATAATTTAGATGAAATGGACCAATTTCTAGAAACACACAAACAGTCTACATTGATGAAAGAACAAATTGATGAACTCAACAGACTGATCACAAGTAAAGAGATTGAATTAGTCATCAAAAACCTCCTTATTAAGAAAAACTCTGGACTAGATAGCTTCAAAGGTGAATTCTACCAATCATTCCAGAAAGAACAAACACCAACCCTGCTTAAACATCCAAAAACACAAATGGAGGGAACATTGCCTAATTCATTCTATGATGCCACCATCATCCTAATACCAAAGCCATATAAAGAGGCCACAAGAAAAGAAAACTACAGACCAATCTCTCTGTAGAACCTGTATGCTAAAATCCTCAAAAAAATAATTACTAATCATTTTCAACAACACACCAAATGAATTATATACCATGACCAAGTGGGTTTCATCCCTGGTATGCAAGGATGGTTCAACATAAGAAAATCAGTCAGTATAATACACCACATTAACAGATATAAAGAAAAAAAATCTCAGGATCATATCTATTGATGAAGAAAAAGTATTTAACAAAATACAGCATCTTTTCTTGATAAAAACACTTTAAAGGATAGGAATAGAAGGAAAATTTCTCAACATGATAAAGAGTATATATGAAAAACCCACAGCTAACATTATATTCAATGGTGAAATGCTAAAGGCTTTCCCTCTAAGATATGGAGCAAGAAAAAGATGCCCCCTGTCACTGCTCTATTTAACATTGTGTTAAAATTTTTTGATCAAGTACTTAGGCAAGAAAAAGATGTAAAAGTCATCCAAATTGGAAAAAAAGAAATAAAAATTTCACTATTTGCAGATGACATGATCTTATACATAGAAAGCCCTGAAAAATCTATAACAAAGTTTCTTGATCTGATGAATAAGATCAATAAAGTGGCAGTATATAATATCAACATGCAAAAATCAGTAATATTTCTGTATACAAATAATGAGAATGTGAGGAAGAAATCAAGAAAAAAAAATTCCATTTACAATACCATATAAAAGAATCAAATATCTAGGAATAAACTTATCTAAAGATGTAAAGGATTTGTACACAGAAAGCTATACAACATTGTTAATGGAAATCAAGACTTAAATAAATGGAAGAATATTCCATGTTCATGGATTGGAAGACTAAACATCATTAAGATGTCTGACCTATACAAATTGATTTACAGATTTAGTGCAATCTCAATAAAAATTATAACAGTGTTTTTACTGAATTGTAAAAAAAATCATGAAATTTATTTAGAAGGTCAAGGAGCCCTGAATAGCAAAAAACATGTTGAAAAAGTAAAATGAAATTGGAGGAATCATGCTACCTTACTTTAAAGAATACTACAATGATAGAGTGATCAAAATTACCCGATATTCTCACAAGGATAGACATATTGACCCACGGAACTGAAATGAGAGATCTGATTTAGATCTTCACATAAAGGATCAACTGATATTTGACAAGGCCTCTCCAAGCCCACTCCAGAACAGAATGGCCTTTCCAACAAATGGTGTTGGGGGAACTGGATACTTATATTCAAAAAATGAGAGAGGATTCACCATCTCACACCCTACACAAAAATTAACTCAAGATGGAACAAAGATCAAAATATTAGAGCCAAAACTACAAAGCTACTAGAATGTAATGTAGGGAAGTATCTATGAGATCTTGTAGTAGGAAATATTTTCATAAACTTTATACCCAAAGAACAGCAATGAAAGAAAAAAAATAGATAAATGGGACCTCCTCAAAATTAAAAACTTTTGTGCTTAACACGAGTTTGTCAAGAAAGTGAAAAGGCAGCTCACTCAATGGGAGAAAATATTTCTTAACCTTTTATCTGATAAAGGCCTAATATCCAACATATATTACATTTTGAAAATAAAAAGACAAACCTCTATTTTAAAAATGGGCAAGTGATTTGAATAGACTCTTTTCCAAAGATGAATTACAAATGGCTAAAATGCACATGAAAAAAATGCTCAACATCACTAGCTATTAAGGAAATGCAAATTAAAACTAGAGTGAGATATCATTTTACCCCTATTAGACTGGCAACTTTAAAAATAAACAGGGAAATACAAGTGTTGGAGAGGTTGTGGAGGAAGGTGAACCCTCATCCACTACTGGTGGGAATGTGGAATGATGCAGCCATTGTGGTGGATGGTTTCGTGGTTCCTCAGGAAGGTAATTACAGATCTGGCATATGATTCAATAGTTCCACTGCTGGGTATATACTGAGAAGAATTGAAAGCCAGAACATAAACAAATATGTGCACACCAATGTTCATAGCAACATTATCTACTATTTCCAAAAGTTGGAAACAGCCCAAATGTCCATCAACAGATGAATCACAGGATCTCAACAGAGGATCTCACTAACCTCTGCAGTAAACAGTGCCTCAAACAGAGGGGCACATGAGGGCTCTAGAAATATCTGGACACTGTAGACAGGGCACACAACCCCAGGAATTCAGCACCTTGTCAGGGTGACTTACCTGAAAATTTATGATAATCTATTTCCCCAATATATCAGAGTTAGACTCATTTATAATTTTCCTACACATGGCTCTTATGCTTCTTTTATTTGAACCTATAATTAGCACTAAACCCATTAAATAATTGTCCTAGAGGTTTAAATCTTTTGTCTGCTTTATGCTGGTTGAGCCTTGAATATCAACAGATTTGCAGTCAACACCTACATTCCAGTTCATTGGATTCATCCAGGACAACTAACAAAAGGATTATGATGGACAATGCCCATCACAGAAAACAGAGTTATCTACAACTGAAATTAAAGCAGTTCCATCCATCTGCCTCTTGGGATCTAAGTCCCCTCTCAATCAGAAACAGAGTAAGTATCACCATCCCCAAATCCTCAAGATTGAAGAATAAGGGGGGAGTGCAACTATGAAGTAAAGTAGACTTATTATTATTTTAGTAATGTAAGAACTTGTGACATTGGTATAAAGGCAGTAGTCACCAGAGGTTCTGAGGGGAGCCAGAAGGAAGAATAGGTATAACATGGGGCATTTTGGGGACATTGGAATTGTTTTGCATGACATTGCAAGGATGGATATAGGTCATTATGCATTTTGTCAATAAATAAAATTGACTGCTGCAAAGTAAATTATAAATGATAATGTAAACTATAGACCATTATGTGTTTATTACTTGCAAGAAATGTACCATGCTAATGAGGAAGAGCTAAAATATGGGAATCCCTTATATTTTTTATGTAACATGTATGAAATCTAAAGCTTCTTTAAAAAAATCTTCAACAATAGACAATACAGTGTCCTGATGACAATGATTAAACAATTAATGATTTGAAGTTATTTAAAAGATAACTGTCCTACATATAATGTGTTGCCCTAGATGGGTTCCATTAACTGAAAAAAAAATGGCAATAGTAGAAAAACTAGTGATACATGAATAAAGCCTGGAGTTTAGCCAACAGTAATGTATTATCATTCATTTAATAATTTTGATGACCGTACCTATGGTGATGTAAGATGTTATCATCAGGGGAAACATGTTGAGAAATACAAAAGAACTCTAGATAATGTCTTGCTACTTTTCTTTAAGTATAAAATTACACAAAAATATAAAGTTTATCAAAAAGAAAAATTATATTATTGATCAGTTTCTGCTATCAAAATGATTGCAATATGGATTTTGGGAAGGTGGTAGAGTAGGGAGTTCCAGGAATCAGCCCTTCCACCAGAACTACTTTAAAATGGCAAGGACTGTCTGAAAAGATATTTTGAAACTCTGGCATCCAGAAGAATACTGTACATCAACCAGGGAAGAGCAGGAGGAAGCGGCTGAAAATTTAGGGTAAAGAAAAATAATTGTCCTATCTTTATGATAGCTACCTTCAACGGGACTGACAAAGAAAAAAAGAGAGAGGATACAAATAAAAAAAATCAGATATTAAAAAGAGTATGTTACTACCAACTTGCTGAAATAAAAAGGACAATAATAGGATACTATGAACAACTCTACACCAATAAATTAGATAACCTAGATGAAAAGGGCAGATTCATAGCAACACACAAACTAACTAAATGGACTCAAGAAAAAAATATATCTCAACATTCCAATTACAAGTAAAGCAATTGAACTAGTAATCAAAAACCTCCCAACAAACAAAATTCAAGAACAGATAGCTTCACAGTGGAATTATGCCAAACATTCCAAGATGATTTAACTCTAGTTCTGTTCAGACTCTGAAAAAAATGAAGAGAGTCGACTACTCCCTAATTCATTCTACAAGGCCAACATCACCCTCATACCAAAAGCCAGATAATGATACCACAAAGTTTGAGGAATGAACAAACATAAGAGGAAATGCAACCATAGAAAAAGTAGACTTATTGTTACTGTAGGAACAGAAGAACTTGTAACACTGATATAAAGACAGTGTTTATCAGAGGCATTGAGGGAAGAAGGAGGGAAGAATAGGTAGTACACAGGACATTTCTAAGGCATTGGAAATGTTTTGCATGATATTGCAATGGTGTATACAGGCCATCATACATTTTCCCAAAATCTATAAAACTCTACAGTGCAAATAAAATATAACAATAATATAAACTATAGACCTTGGTTAATAGCAATGCTTCAATATTGGTTCATCAGTTGTAACAAATAAACCACATTAATGTAAGATGATATTAATAGGGAAAAATGTGGGAGGGGAATGGGGTGAGTTATACGGGAATCTGCTATACTTTTAATGTAACTTTTCTGTTAATCTATAACTTCTCTAAAAGTAAAGTTTTTTATTAAAATGTTACCACAAGGTAAGAAAACTACAGACAGTTATCTTTGATGAATATAGATGTAAAATCCTCAACAAAATACTAGCAACCTAAAAGCAAACTCATATTAAAAGAATTATATACCAAGATCAAATGGGATTTATCTCTGCTAAGCAATTTTTTGAACACAGGAAAATGAATTAAATGAATTAAACCACTTTAATACAGTTAAGATAGAAAAACCTATCATCTCAAATGATGCAGAAAAAAAATTTGGCAAGGCCCACACCCCCTTCTTGATAAAAGTGCTTAGAGCACTAAGAATAGAAGGAAACTTTGTAAAAATGATTAAAGAGCATATATGAGTCAGCCAAAGGGGTGCTGATGCAAAATACCAGAAATCTGTTGGCTTTTATAAAGGGTATTTATTTAGGGTAGAAGCCCACAGTTACCAGACCATAAAGCATAACTTACTTTCCTCAACAAAGTCTGTTGCCACATGGTGGAACAATATGGCTGCAAATGTTTGTAATTGTTCAGGCTTCCTGGACACCTCTCTTCACAGGGTTCATTTCTCTCCAGACCCAGCTCTTCTGCTCTCTCCACAAGGCCAGCTGTAGAGTATCAGACAAACGGTTCATCTCTCTTTCTGGGGCCATGTCCAATTGAGCATTCTCTACTTCCTCACATATCTGCTTCTCTATGTGTTTACTTCCCAGGCTCCAGGATCAAAACTCCAAACTCCCTTCTCTGCAGTGCAGAGTCCAAGCAAAGCCTCAATCATTATTTAATCAAGTAAAAGTGAAACCACTGAGTCCAATATAATCTTATATGCCCAGAGGAATTATGCGAATTACAAACATAATCTACTATCTATTTTTGGAATTCATAAATAATACCAAACTGCTGCAATGGGCAAGACTGAAACCTTTCCCTCTAAGACCAGAAACAAGACAAAAATGCCCACTGTCACCACTGTTATCCCACACTGTACTGGAATTTTAGCCAGAGCAATTAAACAAGAAAAAGAAATAAAAGGGTTCAAATTTGAAAGGAAGAATTAAAACTTTCATTTTTGGCAGAAGATTTTATCCTATACACAGAAAATGCTGATAAATCCAAAATAAAGCTCCTAGAGCTGATAAATGAATTCAGGAAAGTGACAGGGTACAAATTCAACACCCCCAAATCAGTAATGTTAATATACACAAGCATTAAACAATCAGAATAAGAAATCAAGAAAAAAATCCCATTCAAAATAGCAACTAAGAATAAAATATTTAAGAATAAATTTAAACCAGCGATGTAAAAGCCTTATACTGTGAAAACTATAAAACATTGCTTAAAAAAATCAGTGAAGACCAGAGTAAATGGTAGGGCATTCTGTGTTCATGGATTGGATGATTAAATATTGTTAAGATGTCAATTCTTCCTAAACTGATCTACATATTCAATTCAATCCCAATAAAATTTCCAAAAGCCTATTTGGAGAAATGTAAAAGCCAATTATCCTATTTAGTTTGAAGGATTAGAGGCCCTGAATAACCAAAAATCAGTTGACAAAGATTAATGAATTTGCAAAATTTGCACTTCCATATTTTAAACCATATTACCAAGCTACAGTAATCAAAATAGCATGCTCATTCCAGATAGATGGAATATTAGAGAGACACAGGACTCATTTCTATCCCAGAAGAATAGCTAGGAGAAAGTGTAATGGCCTGGAAAAATGTTTTAGGGCTTAGGACACCAGAAAAAGACTGGATACAAACCATAAAAGAGTGATGAAAAAGAAAAAGAACTTTGACAGGAAATATCTTTGAGTAACTGCTACAGCTGTACCTACTGGTGTCCAATTCCTACCTCAGAATTGACAGTTTTGAATTCTCTGCCCTCTGACTGGCAGCTATGGACAAAGGGGGCTGCTGGGGTCTACCTCCTCTGGAAATGGGAAAGAGAGGGATGCAGCCTAAGACTGATTCAAATTTTGGCAAAAAGATTTGGTCTGCAATATCGCACAAGCCTTTCCATGCTGGGTGAGGCCACACCATTGTTTGTCCTGGGAACCATCAGGGGAATAAAGAGATATGACCCTCGCAAATACCCTCCTTGCTGACCTGGGCTGGCTGTTGAGGTCGCAGAGGGAGTGGAAGTATTTCCTACCTGAGAAAAGGGAAAGGGCTGCCAGCAAATGGAGGAGAAAAGCTTCTGAGGAAGTTTGATTTGCCAGGCTCTGAATAGCCCTGAGGCATGATTCTCTGTCACATTGTTCTAGTCAGGATTAAAGTAAACACATTCTGACCAGGCTTTGAATCAAGAGGTCTTTTGAAGAATGGCATCTTCTGCAAGACCAAGGAAGTACATGTAAGGAAAATAAAAGTAAATAAATAAAAAATACTTTTTTTGTGCCTTTATAGCCTTTCTCCCAAAAGCCTATGAAAGTGTATCTGTAACAAATTACTGGGACCATGGTTCAGATTTGAGCCACTAAATAGGACAATCTTAAAGAGCTACAACAGGTTGAACCAAGAATCAAAAAACAGCAGTAACACAGTCTCCCAATATTAAATCCCTAAGCAAGAGAGAAACTGAGCATCAAGTTAAACTCACCATCATAAACAGATGCCTAGACATGAGGAAAAAATTGTAAACCATATTAAGAAAAAGGAAGATATATCTCAAGCAAAGGAAAACATTAAATCCTAAGATGAGAAACAGGATTTGATATAAGTAATCAATGACACACATATACAGAACATGGGATCCCAACTCAAAGAGTGATTCATTCTTCTCAAGCGCTCAAGGATAGGCCATATATTTAGTCACAAGGCAGGTCTCAATAAATATAAAATAGATTGAAATTATACAAAACACCTTCTCAGATCATAATGGAATGTACCTGGAAATCAACAATATATGGGAAAGGGGAAAATTTGCCAGTGTGTGGAGGCTAAACAAAACATTCCTAAATAATTTAAAGTAAGGAAGATATTATTTGAGAAATTAGTAAATATCTAGAGACAAATGAAAATGATAACCCAACTTGTCAAAACTGATAAAAAATCTGTGAAAAGAAATCAAAGAAGACCTAATCAAATGTAAAGACATTCCATGTTCATGGATTGGAAGGCTAAATATCATGATGATTTCAACCCTACCCAAACTGATTTACAGATTGAATGCAATACCTATCAAAATTCTGACAGCTTACTTTAAAGAAATAGAAAAGGCAATTACCAAATATATATGGAAGGAAAAGGCACCAATTTGCTAAAAACATCCTAAAAAAGAAGAACAATGTGAGGGAACTCTCATTGTCTGAACTTGGAACATACTAAAAAGCTACAGTGGTCAAAACAGCAGTGCATGAGCATAAAGTTAGACACATTGATCAATGGAGTAGAATTGAGAGTCCAGAAGAGGGCCCTCACCTTTATGGTTAACTGGATTTTGTAAAACCTACCCCATCCACATTACTGGGACAAAAATAGTCTGTTCAACAAATGGTGCTGGGAGAACTGCATACCCATAACCAAAAGAATGGAAGAGGGCCCCTTTCTCACTCCCTATAAAACAATCAATTCAAAATGTTTTGTCCCAGTAACATGGATGAGGTAGGATACACAAGCCAAGACCATAAAACTACTAGAAGAAAATGAAGGGAAACAAGTTAAAGACCTGGTGGTAGGTGGGGGTCTTTGAAATCTTAAGCAAAAAAAGAAATAGATAAATGAGACCTCCTCAAAATTAAAGACTTTTGTACTTTAAAGGACTTTGTCAAAAGCGTGAAAAAAGAGGTGACTCAATGGAAGAAAATATTTGGAAATCACATATTTGATAAGGATTTAATGTCCATGATATATAAAGATACATGAAAACTCAACAATAAAAAGACAAATGACCCAATTTAAAAATGGACAAAAGACGTGAAAAGACAACTGTCCAAAGAAGAAATACAAATGCTGAAATAGTACATAAGAATGTTGAACATCAGTAGTGATTAGAGAAATGCAAATAAATGCCACAAAGAGGTATCATTTCACACCTATTATAATGCCCACTATGAAAAAGATAAAAAAAACTACAAATGTTGGAGAATAGATAGATTTACAGGAATGTTTATTCAGTTTTGTTAGGAATGTAGAATGGTACAGCCACTGTGGAGGACTATTTGGCAGTTCATAAGGAAGTTGAATATAGATTTGTCATGTTATTTGGCAACACCAGTCCTAGGTATATACCCAGAAGAACTGAGAACAGTGACAAAAACAGACATCTACACACGAATGTTCATAGTGGCATTATTCACAATTGCCAAAATATGGAAGCAATCCAAGTTCCAGTCAAACAATATATGGATAAATATAAAATGGTATATATTCATACAATGGAATATTATTGAGCTGTAAAAATGAATCAAGCCCTGATGCATGTGATCACATGGATCAAACTTGAAGACATCATTTTGATTTAAAATAAGTCAGAAACAAAAAGAAAATATTGTATGATCTGAAATAATTAGAATAATCAAATTCATAGAATCAGAATATGGAATACAGTTTACTAGGGTATGGGGTGGGGATAGGGAATGGGAAGCAGAAGCTTAAAATATACAGGTTCTTGTTTGGAGTGATGGAAATGTTTTGGTAATGGATGGTGTTGATGGTAGCATAACATTGAGAATGTAATTAACAGCACTGAAATATGTATCTGAATGTGATTAAAAGGGGGAAATATTGGATTATATGATAGAATGAAAAGTTTTAAAACCATACATGGAACTACATTATACACACACTATATAGTCCTACATTAAATCATAGACAATGATTGATAGTACAGTTAAAAAAATGGGCTATCGGAAACTGTAACACATGTTCTACACCAATACAATTTGTTTTTGTTGGGGTAGTTTAAAGGAATCTTTATTTTATGCATGGTTGTGCTGTTAACCCTCAAATTCTCTAATAAAGATAAACAAATAAAAAATGAAAAATAAAAAGCAAAAGAAAGAGAAGAGGTAGATAAAGAACACCTACTCCCTAAACAAGGAGGCTCATAAATATTCAAAATTATGGAGTCAAATCCATAAATAAAACCCTGTTTTAATCTGCATTTACAGGTCTAATCAGAAGCCAACCAACATAAATGTACACATGAATTAAAATAAAAATAAAAAGGAGGGTTCTTGAAAAGAAAACCATAAAAAGAGCAATCTCTCTTGGTATATACCAAAAATAATTGAAAGCAGGGACTCAAACTGACATTTATACACAAACATTAGTAGCAGCATTATTCAGAATATCCGTAAGGTGGAAACAACCCAAATATGCATCAACACATGAATAGACAAGCAAAATGTGCTATATACACACAATGGATTATTATTCAGCTGTAAAAATGAATGAAGTTCTGATACGTGCTACATCAGAAAACCTTGATGACACCAAGTTGAGTGAAATAATCTAGACACAAAAGGAAAAATTTTGGATACAGAGGAACATGATGTAAACGTAAGATACTCCAAAGTTCTGTTCTCCCATAGAATCTTTGAATGACTAACAAAAACTGGCAGAGACATCTTCCTCAAAACTCCAGGAAAAAATGAAAGGGTTGCATTAACTGGGTGAATGCCAAGTAAAGAAAATACAGCTTTAAAAATGGTAGGAGAGGGAATTGGATGTGGCTCAGCGACTGGGCCCCTGCCTACCATGTGGAGTTCCCTGGTTTGGATCCTGGTGCCTCCTAAGGAAGACAGCAAGGTGGCATGATGGGCAGGAGTAGCAAGCTGATACAACAAGAGACACAAGAAGAAAAAACATAACGAGAGAAACAACAAAGCAGGGACAAGAGGTTCCCGGTGACTTCTAAAGAAGAGAGTGAGCTGACGTGAGGGGCAGACACAGCGAGCTGATACAGCAGGATGATGCAACAAGAGATGTAGGGAGGAAAAACATAAAAGAGACACAACAAAAAGAAGGGAGCAGAGGTGGCTCCAGTGATTAGGTACCTCCCTCCCACATCAGAGGTTCCAGGTTCAGCCATGGATGTCTCCTAAGGAAATAAGAAAGAAGAACAGACACAGCAAGTGCAAACAACAAGGGAAGGGGGATGGGGAGAAAGAAAGAAATAACAATAAATCTTTTAAAAATGGTAGGAGAAACTCATAGTACTCTTGCTGGCCCCTCCCCTAATGCCTTCACATTACGATGTGGAGCAGCCTGCATTCCCATTGTGGGTCCATATCCCTGTTCCAGAGGGAGCAGAATAACCCCTATGTGCATGGGGGTACCTAATGTGGGTGACAGTCTACCAGGTGGCAGCCTGAAAGACTGAACCTAGAACGTTATTACTGGGTGGCTCTGCCAGAACTTTCCATATAGGCAAAATCAGCTTGTGGACAGCTAAAGCAGTGTACAAAAAGATTAAGTCAAAGTGACTTGGGGCAAAAGATTGCTGAAATCTCGTTTCCTGTAAACAACAAAATTCTCAAGGCCATATCCATTAAAAGCCAGGACAAGACTCAGGCTTAGAAATGAGACCCTGCATTTCACTTTTACCTTGAGCTGATATTCTTGGTAGGTTGACTAAACTATGAAGAACACCAGTCAATGCAGAATCATATTTAAAAGACCATAAAGATGTCCTTATTTATTTACCTATTTTTGCTTTGGTTTGTTTTTGTTAGCTCCTGGCATTCAAGGAAATTTGTCATTTCACTAGCTGCATACAAATTTAAGGAGCTAACACATTAAAATATTAAAATGTTCAGTGTTCAACAAAAATTACAAGGGTACAACAACTACAAAAACCAACCAAAACCAAATACAAAAACAAAGAAAGGAAGTCCTATAGAAAGGAACAAAATAAAAAGACCTTAAAATAATGATCTTCAATGGGTTCAAAAAGATAAAGAAATACATGGAGAAAAAGCTAAAGGATATCAGGAAAATGAATGAACAATATGAGAATCCAAATAAGGAGATACAAATTTTTAAAAGGGAACCAAAAAGAATTACCGGAGTTGAAATCACAATAATATAAATGAAAAATAATCCCTAAAGTGCTACAACAGCAAATTGCCGCTTACAGAAGGAAGAACCAGTGAACTCAAAGAGAAGACAATTGAAATTTTTCAGGCTAAGAATGCAAAAAGAAAAAAGAATGAAAAGAGTGAACAGAATTTAAAAGACCTGTGAGAAACCATTAAACTTACCAATATATGCATTATGGGAGTCCAGAATGAAAAGAAGAAAGCAAAGGGAAGAAGGAATCTGTATCAGATTGATATTGTTTATGAATTCTAAAAATAGATATTGGATTATGTTTATAAACTGATCTGTCTCTCTGGGCATTAGAATATATTGGATTCAGAGGTTTCACTTTTACTTGATTAAATAATGATTAAGGCTTTGATGGGGCCATGTTAGTAGGACATTGATTTCCCACCACTAAGGGGGCTGTGACTCACAGAGAAACTGCACTGCAGAGAATGGAGGTTGGAGTTTTGAGCTGAAGCTCCAGGAAGTAAACACACGGGAGAAGAACACAGAGGAATAGAGATGGCTCTGTAGACACAGCAGAGGCCTTGGGGAGAGAGATGAGCCTTATAACAACCTATACCTGTGATTGGAAGGAGCTGGGGCCACGGAGCCTTAAAAAGAAGAAGGAAGGCTGGACCCTCGCAGACTTTGCATGCCATCTTGCTCCAACAAGTGGTCAATGACTTTGGGTGAGAAAGCACCTTTTATGGTACCTTGACTTGGACTCTTTAAGGCCTTGTGACTAAGCTTCTACCCCAAATAAATACCCTTTATAAAAACCAACCAATTTCTGTTATTTAGCATCAACACCGCTTTGGCTGACTAATACAGAATCAAAGAAATAATTATAGCAAAATTCTCAGATTTAATTAAATATTTGAATATACACATGCAAGAAGTCAAAGGAACTGAAAAAATAAAAATAAAGTTAAAATTGACCATGCTGAGATCCTTAGTATTCAAACTGTTGTATGCCAAGGAAAAGGAAAAAGAAAAAGACAGAGAAAAATAACATATTATGTATCAGCTAGCTCCAACCAGATTAAGTACCAATTTCTCATCAGAAAACATGGAGATTTAAAAAATAAAAATAAAAAAAAATAGTAAAAAAAAAGAAAAGATGGAGAAAAGTGCATTCAGTTGCCAAACAAAATTATTTCCAAGCCTTATTTATACAATTAAGAGAGAGATGAAGATCATCTCTGGTATAAAAGTAGATGGCATTACTCATTGCTTCAACAATGCTGTCTTCAGCATGATCTCAGGAGAAAAAATAAAGAGGCAAAAATTCCCTCCTTGTTTGCCAACTGGAATTTTCATGGGGTTTCCTTGAGAGGTTATAAACCTGTAGAATTGCCTCTCAGTTCTCCCCAGGGTTTGGAAATTTCCTATAAGTATGAATTTCCAGGGCATAGTTTTAAGAAATTTGACGATTTTTAATGTGTTTGAAAAATTGTCCTTTTTTTTCATTTTTTTTTTTAACTGTTCCAGAATTACGATTTGAAGACGCTTTCATTCTTGTGTTATATTCAATAATAGAACACTGTTTATACTGGTAAGGACTATAGTGTATTTTTTACAGAATTTAGGGCACAACATGTGTGCTTACTAAATGCAAGAGCTGAATTCTGAGACACAGCACAACATTGAGCCATGAGGAAAAGTGCTGCTCTTGAACTGGAATAACAGAGCTTATTTTAGTTACAAATGTGAAACAATGTACAGAATCATCCAAGAGGTTATTTTTATCTCTCAGTAATTAATTTTGATATTCCCTGTCTATATATATTATATATATTGTATAAACATATTTTTTCTTTCATAATTGAGATTTTATTGGTTCTTTTGAAGCTTAGCAGAGAAATTATGAAAAATTTGTACACAATTCTTAAGGAACCTATCAAAAATTTAAAAAGCCATGTAGTTGTTTTACTAAAGTTATCCCAGTGACATTCCAGCTTAAAATTTGATGGCAAGTTTTCTTTAAGAGAATATCAAATACCAATATTTTCAAATGTTGGTAAGCTGTTACATCTTTAAGTCCCACTAATTTACAATTTAATACTATTTCTATATACATATATCGAGAGAGACCTGCTCTTCCAGAATTTATCCATTTATCCAATAATCCAATCTTCCCTACCAATTTAAAATTCCACCTTCATCATTTATTAAATAACAGAATTTACACTAAATTTCCAAGATATATGGCTTAATTTCGTGGCAATTTCTTCTGTTCTTTGGAATTCTTTAGTAATGGGCCTATAGCAAAATTTTTACAAATCAGAGCTTTAAGATATGTTCTGATATCCAGTAAAGCTAGTCTCCCATCTCTATTCTTCTCTTTTTTAATTACCAAGGCAATTCAATCACAGGCACACATTCATATACATTTTAGAATTATCTTATCAATTTCCATAAAAAAAGACTTTGTCATTTTCTTTGTGATTTAATTAATTCACCACAGAATTGATGTCTCTAAAATAAGGTCTCCCATAGGTTACACAGAATCACACAAATAACATTTGCAAGATACCCGCCAATTAAAAAAAAAATTTCCAAATCATAAACAATTTTAAATTGCTAGGGTCACAATAAGCCTACAGAAGAACAACTTAAGTTTACTCTAGTTCATCATCCATTCCCCAGTCCTGAGGATTCTGTGATGGTGATGTCCACTCCACCTCTAATTGAGAGGGGGCTTAGATCCCATGGGGCAGATGGATGAGAATTTATTGCTTGCAGTTACAAGCTTTCTCCGTTCCTTGAGGTGGTTGGTCTCAGGCATCGTCTCCTTGTTACTTGCCCTGGGTGAGTCCAATGAACGGGAGAGTATGTGTTGCAGATACAGGCCATTGTATACCTTGTAACAACTTGCAAAAATGTGCAGGAGGGAGTGTAAACTACAATCATAACTTAGTGGCAATGCTGCAAGATGTGTTCATCAATTTTGGCAAATGTACAACACTAATGAAGGATGTTGATGTGGGAAAATGTGGGAGGGCTAGACAGCAGGGCATATGGGTCTCCTCTATATTTTTTGTGTAATATTTATGTAATTTAAGTTTCTTTAAAAAAAATAAAATAGTGATCATTCTGTCATAATGTGTTGTATCAGGGGGTGGAGACCCATGTAATGATCAAGAAGGAGTTGCACACCCATCCTAAGGAGGACCGATTTGTTCAGAAATAGATAGGCGGGAGTCTCTTGAAAGCATGGGTGTCCCGTAATAGGGGAGGAAAAACCACTGGGTCAATACCTCAGTCTTGTTGCATGTAACTATGAATCTTGTCATCCAATGAGTCAAGTGGGTGTCACCATGAGCCCTGAGAGGAGGGGTAGGGATGAATAGAATCGATTAAACAGGGGGTATTTAGTAGGCAATGTAAGTGTCCTACATGATCTTACAATGATGGACAGAGGACATGATAAATATCATCAAAATTTATAAAAGTGTACAGTCCAAAATGTGAACCATAATGTAAATCACTGACCATGTTTAGTACCTGTGTTTCACTATTTATATATCAGTTATACCAAAGGCACCATCCACATATAAAAAGGTATTAATATGGGGGGA